>VZQC01014560.1:971985-1031990 GCA_009823505.1 Rhizomys pruinosus
TATATATATATACATATGTAACGTATTTTAGGCTATTGTGATGGGAGGCTTTCCACGTACTCTTTCTCCAATTCCTTGTTATTGGCATATAGAAATGCTACTGAGTTTTGTAGATTGATTTTGTAATTTGACACTTTGCTGAAGGTGTTGATCATTAATAGAAGTTTTTTGGTGGAAATTTTGGCATCCCTTAGGTATAATATCATATCTGCAAATAGGAATAATTTGACCACTTCTTTTCCAATTAATACTCCTTTAATTTTCTTCTCTTTTCTATTGGTCTTGCAAGTATTTCAAGGACTGTATTAAAAAAGAGTTGAGATAGTGGATAGCTTTGTCTGGTTCCTGCTTTTAATGAAAATGCTTCCAGTTTTTCTCCATTTAGAATGATGTTGATCATGAATTCATTGCATATAGCTTTAATTATGTAGAGGTATGTTCACTCCAGCCCATTCCCTCTAGGACTTTTAATATAAACGCCTACTGTATTTTGTCAAAGGACTTTTCTGCATCTATTTAGATGACCATGTGATTTTTGTCTTTGAGTCCAATAATATGGTTTATAACATTTATTGGCTATGTATATTGAACCATCCCTGGATCTCTAGAATAAAGCTGATGTGATGCTGGTGCATGATATTTTTGATATTTTGATATGCAGTTTGCAAGTATTTAAAATTTTTTTTATTTTTATTAATCTTTTTCCATACATCATACATCATTTCTCAATCGAATTTAGAGTCACTTCCCTTTCCATGCCCCTCACCTTACCTGAGTTCCTGCACTCTGCCATGCATGTCTTGCATCTTTTTCTGAGTCTTTCCAGAGTTTTTTTTCAGTTCTTTTGTTGATGTTCTCTCAAACTTATATTGCTTCAATATACATATATATATATATATATACAGTTATATATATACACATAAATATATACATACCTACATACACATATCACCTGAATTGGAGGATTTTCTTTTTTCTTTTTTCCTTTTTATTTTTTTGCTAAAAGATGTCATGCTTTCCTCAAGGAAGTGTTTGAAGGTTTCTCCTTGGCAAGCCCAAATAACCATCAATCTTGCCTTTGTGCTCCACACTGGGGTCCATCTCTCCCATGGTCCCCCAAATGAAGTCCAGTAAGCATGTGTCCTGTCTTGATCTTCCTGTACTGGCCTCCATGATACAGCCCAGGTAGTCCAACAATGGCAGTGTCTGACAAGGCTAAAATCCCTGTAGCTGCTCAGTGAACAAGCTGGATATCTAAGTAGTTCCCATCTGGCATTGAAGGTTTGGAGGATTCTTGGAGAGACATGCATTTTCAGTCCATATTGGAAGGTTAAAAAGCTGTGTCTCATGTCTTTGAAGAATGGCAAAAGCAGTGGCAGCCACAGAGTAGATGTACTTGCCAGTAAAAATTGAAGACAGGCCAAACAACAGTGCTCTCTCTTTTTTCTTTTTACTAAGATCTCAAGTTTTATATCTGAAGTACAATTTCTCAGGACTTACTGATTATTTATTTCTGGTTTTACTTTCCTTTTGGATGCCTAAGGCCACACAGCCCAGATTAACCAAGGTTTTTGTTTTTTTAAGGTCAGTTGAGGAGCTGGTCCTCAGCAGTCTCTTGGGGATTTTTTGGGGGGAGGAGGGTGGGAGCACCTGGCTCCTTTCATCTTTTCATTTACCAGTTCCATCCACTAGAGGACAAAAATCAGGTCTTTCTAGACGAGGCTTCCCTTTTGAAGCATGAGCAGACTTTCCTTTTTATAGACTGGACACTGGCTGAAGTCCCATTAGTGGATCTCTAAGACCTCCCTGAACAGGAAGACTGGTGACCCACATTTGCAGGACCTTTCAAGAGATGCCCCCATGCATAATTCCCTAAGACTTGGTTGACCTTGAGAGCAAGGAACAAAGTTATCCCTTAGGTCCCTCAGCAAATTGGTATGGGTGTTAAGTATGGTCATTAAGCACCCAGTATGGCTAAGTTACACCAGCCTGATATATCGCACCTATATTAAAATTGTATCTTTTGAAAACAAACTGTATGTTATTTCCATATCTTATTTCCTAATTCACAGTTTTCCATTTTAATTTTATATTACTCTAAAAGATGCATACATACACACCATCATGTACCAAAAATCCAAAGTCTGAAAATAAGTGGTTGACTAGTTCTAGAACCTGTCTAGGGATTCACAATGTAAGAGCATAGTTGTTTGCAGATCATGAGGGCTATAATATTGATGTTGCTCAGTTTGCCTTACAACTAGGTATTTGGTACTAGCATCCACAGATGAGGAATACTATTCATCTTTTGTTTTTGTTTTTCTGGGACTGTGTTACTTCACTTAATATAAAATCTTCTAGTTCCATCCATTTACCTGCAAATTTCATGATGTCATCTTTCTTTACCACTGCATAGAACTCCATTGTGTAGATGTACCACAATTTTTCTATCCACTCATTGGTTGAGGTGCATTTGGGTTGGTTCCAGCTCTTTGTTATTGTGGAGAGAGCTGCAATAAATAAGGCTGTACACATATCTCTGTGGTAGGAAGAGTCTGGTGGATATATACCCAGAAGTGGTATGGCTGGGTCAGGTGGTAGGCTCATTTTGAATCTTTTAAGGGTTCTCCACACCAGTTTGCAACTATTTTGTTGAGAAGTTTTGCATCTCTGTTAATTAAGAACATTGGTCTTTTCTTTTTGGGCTGTGTCTTTATCTGGTTTTGGTATTAGAATGATGCTAGCTCCATAGAAGTAGTTTGGGAATTATCTCTTTGATTCTATTTTTTTTGAATAATTTAAGTAATCTTGGTTGTAGATCTTTGAATGTCTGGTAGAATTCTGCTGTGAATGTATCTGGGCCTGGGTGTTTTTTTTTTTTTTGTCAGAGGTTTTGTATCAATTTCCTTATTTTTTATTGGTCTGTTTAAGCTGTTGATCTCTTGGTTTACTTTGGTGCTTCTTGTGAATTTAGATTTTTATCCATTTATTTTAGATTTTCAAATTTACTAGAATTTAGATTTTATTGTATTCCCTTATAATGTTCTGGATCTTTTTGATGTCTGTTGTGATGTTTCCTTTTTCATCTCTGAATTTATTGATTTTGATTTTCTCTTTCTTTCTTTTAGTTAACTGGGCTAAGTGTCTATCTTGTTTATCTTTTCAAAGAATTAGCTCTTAGATTCATTTATTCTTTATATTGTTTCCTTTGTTTCTATTTCATTAATTTCTACACTGATTTTTATTATTTCTTCTCATATGCTGGGATTGGGTTTAGTTTGTTCTTGTCTTTTCAGAGTCTTGAGTTTCACTAAGTCACTTATTTGTGCTCTTTCTGACTTTTTAAAAAGCTTTTTCAAAATTAATTTATTTTTTATGTGTATGAGTGTACTGTCTGCATGCAAGTTGGTGCACCCATGTCGTGCAATGCCATGGAGGTCAGAAGAGGGTTTTGGATTCCCCTGAAACTGGAGTCAAAGACGGTTCTCAGCTGCCATGTGGGTGCTGGGAATTGAACCCGGGTTCTCTGCAAGAGCGGTCGGCACTCTCAACTGCTGAGCCATCTCTCCAGCCCTCTGACTTTTTTTTTAAAAATGTGGGCACTTAGAGCTATAAACATCTTTCTTAGGACTGCTTTTTAAGTGTCCCAGAGGTTTTGTTGTGTTGTGTTATCCTTTTCATTTAGTTACAGGAATACTTTTAGTTCTTTATTAATTTCTTTTTTGACTCATTCATCATTCAGAAGTGTGCTGTTTTATCTCCATTAGGTTTTGAACTTACTAGAGCTTCTTTTGGTGTTGATTTTAAGTTTTATTGTGTTGTAGTCTAATAGAATGCATGGAATTATTTCAATTTTTTGTATTTGTTGAGGTTTGTTTTGTGTTCTCATATGTGGTCAGTTTTAGAGAAACTTCCATGACTGATGAATAGAAAGTATATTCTTTGGTGCTTGGGTGGAATATTCAGTAGCTGTCTGTTAGGTCCATTTGATATAAGGTATCATTTAATTCAGATACCTCTCTGTTTATTTGTTGTCTAGTTGACCTGTCTATCAGAGATAGTGGGGTATTGAAGTCACCTACTATTATTGAGTTGGGATTAGTCTCTGTCTTAAAGACCTGAAGTAATGTTTTTACAAAATTTGGGTCATCAGAGTTTGGTGCATACATGTTCAGGATTATAGTTATTTTCTTAGTCAATTGTTCCTTTGATCATAATGAACTAACCCTCTTTATCTCTTTTGATTAGTTTTAGTTTGATGTCTATTTTATCAGACATTAGAATTGCAACCCCTGCTTGTTTCTTAGTGCCATTTGCTTGGAATATTTTTTCTATCCTTTCACCTTAAGGTAATGTCTATCCTTGAGGGTGAGATGAATTTCTTGCAAACAGCAAAAAGATGGATTCTGTTTTGTAATCCATTCAACTTGTCTGTGTCTTTGAATGGGGAGTTCAGGTCATTGATTTTTAAAGTTATTATTGAAAGATGTATATTTGTTGCCATTATCTTAATTTCTGTTTGCATTCTTGGTCCAATTTTTTTTTTCCAACATTTTTTTTTTATTGATGCTTTGTGCATTTCATACATCATTTTCCAATTCAGTTCAGGCATATCTCCCCTTCCCTTCACCCCCACCCCCACCCCAACCGAGATCATGCATTCTGCCATGACTGTCCTGCATATCTCTCTCAGTTTTTTTTTCCATTTTTTAGCTATAAGTGATAATCCATGAGTACAAGCATCCTTCATGTATAACCAATTTGCAGGCTGTTGTGCCCAAACACCCACAGCCCCACCTTCCAGCGGGGGGTGAGGGGTTGTATGTTCAATCAGGTTAATCAAATGAGGGTCCAGACTACATTGCTGTAGTTTCACAATTCACCCAATCGCAGCCCTTACATTCTACCACGCCCCCTCTTCCGCAGATTATTCCCTGGGCTTAGAAAAGGGGCACAAGTGGATGAGAAGCAGAACAGTCCACTCTCTCTGGAGCTGTTGTCTTGGATTCTGGTCAATTCTGGCTGTTTCCTTTCATGGGCTGACAGTCTGTCCAGGAATAACCTTTCGATCCTACTAATGAAGCACAAGCAATTAGATATATAGGTATTTAAGCAGCATTAATAGTTATGGTAGGTTACTTTGTTATAGACATATATGTTTAGATGAGATGTTGATCCACGAACTACATTTTTTCCTATTAAATATGATGGGGTCTTACTGTGGCGTATGATGTCTCCTAACCTGTAGAGAATGTAAGCTTGTGGCATCAGCCATGGGTCATTCCTCCAAGGAGAGAGCCAATAGCCAATTAGATTTGGGATATACAGGCATATGGCTGCCTCTGCTGCACATTATTTCCAGGCAGGTGAGGTGTAGCTGGTGCTGACGGTGGAGTCTTGCTTGACTCAAGGAGACCCGTATTTGCTTTGTTGGTTTAGTGGCCCTTGGTAACACTCTCTGGTATTCCAGGGGCCATCTGTACACTTGCATGTGTGGTCTCAATGCATCTTTTCCATGTTAACATCAGGTCTTCAGCAGCAGGGCCTTATCGCCTCTCTTCTTGCAGGTATCCCAGTTTAGAGGCAAGGAGCCTTTACCTTTTGTGGGACCTTAGATCCCCTGGCCAACATCTCCCTGGTGGAATAATCCATTACTGATGTCAGAGCTCCTGTATTGATATATTTTGCTTAAGCGGATAGTTTAAGGACTTTAGTGTTATATTTGGTTCTGAACAGAGAGTAATCTTTTTCACAGTTCTATGTCTATTAGTCAATTAAAGAAGGCAGTTTTACCAGTTTTATAAGAGATTACCTCTATAATAGTTGTCTCCAATTTACAGTTGGAGAGCAACCCCATCATCGTCATATTTCTCCTTGTTCTGGGGGGGAGGCAAGAAAGTCTCTCATATCAAAACCTTTGTGGCACCTAGAAAGTAAGTTTCATCAGGACTTGGTCCAATTTTTTGTTTCCACAATTATACCTAGAATTAGAATTATACTATAATTCTCATTCAGTGAGAATACTCTAGTGATAACCCAGGACACAGAATTCAAATGAACAGTCATAAATATGATCAAAGAATTCAATGAATTAAAAAAACACACAAACAATGCAAAGAACTAAAAGAATACAGGGACAAATTTCTGAATGAATTCACAAAAGAGATAGAAGTATTGAAGAAAATTGAGGGATTAGTCCTAGCATTTGGAAGGCAGAGGCAGGCTGATCTATGTGAGTTCAAGATCACCCTAGTTTACATAGTGAGTTGTGCCACCATGCCTGGTTTGAATTTTAATTCTTAATGACATTAATATATTAATTATTTTATACAGGTACATATAATATTGTGGATATATATACATACATAATACCTTCAAAATAACATTTTTATTAATACTAACAATGAGACATTAATTCAGTTTAAGACTTTTTTGTGTATTTCTTTGTGCTGTTAGGATATATTTCATTTTTGCTATATCATAAAAATGTTCTGTTTAAAATGTTTGAGATAATGTTATTATTTTTTTGAAGTTTTATCACTTCATCTGACTCTCAGCAGTTAGTTCTCATCCACATTGACTGTCTGTAGAATTTTGAATGTGGTTGTACCACATTTTCTCTATCCACTCATCAGTTGAGGGGCATTTGGGTTGGTTTCAGCTCCTTGCTATTGTGAAGAGAGCTGAAATAAACATGGCCGTGCATGTGTCTCTGCGGTGGGGTGAGTCTTGAGGGTACATGCCCAGGAGTAGTATGGCTGGGTCAGGTGGCAAGTTCATTCCAAGTCTTCCAAGGGTTCTCCACACTGCTTTCCATGGTGGCTGTACGAGTTTACATTCCCATCAGCAGTGGATGAGTGTTCCCCTTTCCCCACAACCTCTCCAGCATTTGGTATCATTTGTTTTCTTGATTCTAGCCAGTCTTATTGGAGTAAGATGATATCTTAAAGTGGTTTTGATTTGCATTTCCTTAATGATTAGTGATGTTGAACACTTCTTAAGGTGTTTCTCAGCCATCTCTGATTCCTCACTTGTGAAGTCTCTGTTCAGTTCTTTGCTCCATCTATTGAGTGGGTCATTTGTTTTCTTTTTTCCTTGTTTTTTGAGTAGTTTATATATTCTGGAAATCAATGCTTTGTCAGATGTATCTTTGGTGAAGGTTTCCTCCCACTCTGTGGGATTTCTCTTCACTTCCTTGATTGTTTCTTTTGATGTACAGAAGCTTTTGAGTTTAATGAGTTCCCATTTGTCAATTGTCGACCTTAATTCTTGCGCAGCTGCTATCTGATTTAGCAAGATTAACCAAGGATTTTGTTTTCTCAAGGTCAGTTGAGGATCTGGTCCTCAGGTTTAGGGTGGGGGGTGGAGGGAGCCCCTGTCTCCTTTTGGCTTTTCATTTACCTACAGGGAGACCCTGTCTCAAAAAGACACACACAAAAAGAAAGCAGATATTTGTCCGAGATATAAGTGCCTAAAATGAGAGGAATTATAGGATGCAATCAAGTGCCATGGAATCCTCTATCTCATCAGTGTTAGTTTGTGACTTTTATGAATGGTTTTTACTTAACGTTTCCACCTCACAAAGCTTACCATCCTTTTCAATTTCTGCTTCTTATTGCATTGAATGTAACAAAATCCCCATGATAAAAACATTGCAAATTTCTAGAAAATATATTAGATATAATAAGAAAATTGATCTTACATATTCTAAGTTGCACACAATCAAATGCATATATAATACAAACCAGCTTAATTTTGTTTGGACAAATTGTGGTAGATGAAATCCTACAAAAATTAACCACAGATTATAAGTCTTATAAGTATTTGTGTGGAGTAGAACCACTTCCTGAAACACTTTTTCTTTTTTAAAATTATCAGTGCAAGCCAAATTATCATGAGTAAATAGTTATGGTGTAACATAAATCCAAGATAGTAGGCATTAATATTTTACTCATTTTTTTCTCTTTGAATTTAAACTTTACTCCACAAACTGAATTTTGCTGATTTGGTAATTATGCATTAAAAAAGAAAGGAGTGGATACTTTTCCTATTTATTTTTAATTGGTATTAAAATTTTTTTGCATGTATGTATGTATGTGTTCTTGTGTGTGTGTGTGTGTGTGTGTGTGTGTGTGTGTGTAGGCCATAAGTCAGCTTTGGGTGTGTTGCTCATGATCTCTTCACCTTGTTATTTGGGACAGAGTTTCTTGTTGGAACCTGGAGGTGCTCAAGCATTCTAGGCTGGCCGGCCATTGAGCCCCAGTGATCCATCCGTTTCTGCTTTCCCAACCCTGGGATTACCAGCAGGTGCCACTTTTTACGTGGGTACTGGAGCTAGAACTCAGGTTTTCATGCATACGTGATAAACACTTTACCAACTGAACTCTCCAACCTACTAAGAAGTGTTTTTAAGTAAAAGGAAAAGTTATAGCTAAGATCTTCCCTTTTGTTTCTTACATTATCATATACAAATTACATTATGGAGAAGAAAGTCATGATTCTAAGTTGTGAGCTTTGCAATTACATTGCTAAGTCTCAAATTTTAGCTTTGTTGGCCTCTGGTTATATGATGTATACAAATCAATTAACCAATTAATCATAGCTAAGTTGATGTATTAAATGAGATAATACTTTAAAAATGTTTAGTTCAATATTTGACAAATAATAGTCTACATCATTTGATAAGTTAAAGAGAGAAAATATAGACTCCATTCTACTGTCCTTTCCAGCATCTTCCCTTAGATGAATGTAGGTCAGGAGTCACATCAAAGATACTTTAAGTAGAGTTAAGGGTGGAGAGATGAAGCCATACCAGGAAGATATTCACTGCACTCCACTTTTCCTGGTGTTGGTGGAAAAATTCACAGGTCAGTTGTTCTCATGTGAATCTCAGGTCTCCCTACCATCTGGTGAAATGAACTTGTTTCATTTCTAAGATGTTTCTTCGACTTTGACCAAGGTAAGATAGCAGGGACCAGCAATGTAGTCTAGGTTGGCCTTGAATCTCACAGCTCTTCTCATGCGCTGAGATTAAAGGTGTGTGCCACCATGCCTGGTCCCACTTGAATTTTTCTCTTTTGTCATAGCAAATTTATTTATTTATTTATTGGCTTTTTAAGACAGGGTCTACCCATAGCCCCAGCCATCCTGGAGCTCACTCTGTAGACCAGGCTGGCTTTGAACTTACAGAGATCCTCCTGCCTCCCAGTGCAGGATTAAAGGTGTGCGCCACCATGCCCAGCTATTTTATGTTTTTTTTTAAATTTTATTTATTTATTTTTTATGTGTATGAGTGTACTGTCTGCATGTAGGTTGGTGTACCTGTGTCATGCAATGCCACAGAGGTCAGAAGAGGGTGTCAGATTCCCCTGGAACTGGAGTTAAAGACGGTTCTCAGCTGCCATGTGGGTGCTGGGACTCTGTAAGAGCAGTCGATGCTCTTAACCGCTAGGCCATCTCTCCAGCCCCTAGTTTTTTTTTTTTTAATTTTTTTTTTTTTTGGACTTTTTCAAGACAGGGTCTCCCTGTAGCCCCGGCTGTCCTGGAACTCACGTCCACTGTAGACAGCGGCTTGAACTCACAAAGATCCACTGCCTCTCTGCCTCCTGAGTGCTAGGATAAAGGCGTGCCACCACGCCCAGCCCTATTTTATGTTTTAACTAGTGCAAATCAACTAGGTACATGGGTATTTATTTATTTATTTAATTTTTGACATGGAACTCACTATGCATACCGGGCTGCCTTCAACCTCACAGAGATCTGCCCTCTTCTGCCTCCTGAGTACTGAGACTAAAGATATGTGCCACGATGCCCAGCTCAGCAGGATATTTTAATACTGTGCATGTGCTACACTTTGATCATATCTACCCCCATTACCCTATCTTAGTTCTTTCTTCTTGATACCTTTCTTTCTAATAGTTTCCCTTATGACTTTTTTTTTTTTTTTAAAGAAATCTAGATTTGACACTGGAAAGAAAAAAAAACCAATAGTTGTTAGGTTCTGAGTCTTCGTGTTGTTGGCCTTAAAATAGAAATAGATGACAATTGACAAATGTGACCTCATAAACTCAAAAGCTTCTGTACAATCAAGGAAACAATAAGGAAAGTGAAGAGAAAACCCAACAGAATGGGAGGAACCTCACACAGCAGATACATCTGAACAAGCTATTAATCTCCAGATATACAAGCTTACTCAAAAACAAGGAAGAAAGAAAACAAATGACCTACATAGAAGATGGAGAAAGATCTGACAGAGACTTCACAGAGGAGGAATTAGAGATGGCTGAGAAAACACCTTAAGAAGTGTTCAACTCACTAATAATTAAGGAAATGCAAATTGAAACCATCTCAGATATCACCTTACTCCAGTAAGAACTGGGCATAGGATCAAGAAAACAAATGAGCCAAGTGCTGGAGAGGGTGTGGGGAAAGGGAAACACTCATCCATTGCTGGTGGGAATGTAAACTGTGCAGCCACTGTGGAAACAGTGTGGAGAACCCTGAAGACTCGAAATGACCTTCCATCTGAACCCAGTCATACCACTCCTGGGTATATACCCACAAGACTCATCTTACGGCAGAGAACATGCACACTGTATGTTTGCCGAGCTGTTTTCACAATAGCAAAAAACTGGAATCAAAAACCAAATGCCCCTCAACTGACGAGAGTGGATAGAGAAATGTGCTACATGTACACATTGGAATCTATCGCAGCAGTAAAGAAAGGACAACATCTGAACTTTGCAGGTAAATGGAGGAGCTTAGAAGACATCAATGTTAAGTGAAGATAACACAGTCCAGAAAAACAAACGACAAATGGTATCTCTCATATATGGATGCTAGTACCAATAACCCAGTTATAAATATTTCTGTTGTGGAGAGGGATGCACTATAAAAGAAGCAGCAACATAAAGATTGCATCAGAAGGCTGACTGAAATAGGACTCGGGAGGGTGGGAGGCGTGAGGTGAGGGACCCCGGTGTATATCTCGATTTGGTGCATGTTAATTGACTTATGAGTTCAACAAGTATCCAGTTTTGCCCAGACTCTGTCTACAGATACATGGTGCTTTAGGGACTTAGTAAAAAGATAATATGGGCATATTGACAACATGATTTGGAAAGACTGTAAAAACGGGTATGCCCCCCATTCGTAAGTTAATTGGTTATAAATTGCTCTTGTCCACATAAGCTTTAACAGAAAACTGTATAACCATTACTTTTGGGATTGGTATAAACAAATGTTCTCTATAATTTTTGCTGTCATATTGTATCACCGGGTAGCAACAATCTCTTTCATTAGGATGATTTAACTCAAAAATGAACTTTTGTTTCCTTCCCAAGTTAATACATACAGTAAACCAAAACAGCATAGGTGGAACTTGATGAAATCTGTGCCTTGATTCCACCCTATAGTTGATATAAAACAACTGCTTTTTTTTGAGACTCATGGTCAAATAAACACTTAAATAAAAAAGGGTGAGGATAGATAGATATGAAAACTTTTTGTCAAAAAACCTTCAACCCAAATCTGAAAATCTAACTATGGGAAAGATGTTTGTATGTTTTCCAACAGGCCAGAGTAATCAACCAACTTAATGGCTGAGAAAGAAAATGCAGCTTTGCAGTGGAGTAGGATGTACCAGAAAGTGCCAGCAGAAGGATGTGACTCCTCTGCCATTGAAAGGAATAATGCCTCAATTTGCTGCAAGACATCAGCCCCTCTGTGTGGATCCTACTACAGTACAACTATTTTTTAATGATTTCTAACGAAGCTTACCTTCTAGTGCTGCAAAGGTTTTAATTACATAAAGAGACTTTCTTAACTCCCCCCCATAGAATAAAGAGAATAAGAGGATGATGAGGTCATTCTCCCAGCTGTAGATTTGGAACGGTATAGTGTCTCTTGTATATAAATGTTTTTTTCTTCTTTAATTGACTAATGGCATAGAAACTGTTGAAAGAGAATTATTTTCTATTCAGAACCAAATATCATGCTAAAGTCTCCTTAAGCTATGCAACTAAACAAAATATATCAATACAGGAGCTCTGACATCAACAATGGATTATTTCATTACCAGGGGATTTGGCCAGGGGATCCAAGCCCCCACAATTGGTAAAGGCTCCTTGCCTCCCGCTAACTGGGATATACTGCAAGAAGAAAGAGGTGATAAGGCCTTGCTGTTGAAAGACCTGATATCAAACATGGAAAGAATGTATGGAGACTGCAGTTGCAAGCATACAGATGGTCTCTGGGATGCCAGAGAGTTTACCAAGAGGCCACTAAACCAATAAAGCTAAATATAATGTCTCCTGAGTCAAGCAGACTCCTCTGTCAGCACACAGTACATCCTCATCTGCCCTGGAAATACTGTGACAGTGGCAGAGCCATATTCTGGTATATCCCAAATCTAATTGCTATTGGCTCTCTCCTTGGAGGAATAACCCACAGCTGATGTCACAAGCTTACATCCTCTAATGGTTAGGAGATGTTATAAACCACACGAATCCCTGCCATACTTGACAGCAAAAAATGTAGATCATGAATTGACATACCACCCAAATCCAAACATGTGTCTATACCAAAGTAACCTACCATAACAATTAGTACTTTTTAAATACCCATATATCTATTGTGTGTGCTTCATTAGTAGGATGAAAGGCTAATATTATACTGTTTAATACCTAAATATCTAATTGCTGTGTCTTCATTAGTAGGATCGAAAGTTAAGCCTGGACAAGCTGGCAGCCCTGAAAGAAAAAGCAGCAGAAACTGACTAGAGACCAAGACATCACCTCCAAAGAAAGTAGAGTGTTTTGCTTCTCATCCACCTGTGCCCCCTTTTCTAAGCCTAGGTGAACATATCTGCAGAAGAGGGGGTGTGGTATAATGTAAGGGCTTCGATTGGGGTAAACAACTACAAACAACAACTAATAGTATGATGACACTCATTTGATTCAACTTGATTGACACATACAAGCCCCCCCTTTCAGGATGGTGGGACCCATGACTGTGTGGGTTTGGGCACAACTGCTTGCAAATTGGTTTTCACATGAACGGAATGCTGATGCTCCAAATTATCACACTATTGTTAAAAAAAACTGAAAACAAAACCAAAAACAAAAAACGCAGAAAGATGCCGAAAACTTACGGCAGAATGCACGATCTGCAATGGTAGGGTGGGCGTGGGGGGGGGGAGGGAAGGGAAGGGGGGATATATGCCTGACTGAATTGGAAAATGATGTATGAAATACACAAAGCATCAATAAAAAATAAATAAAAAAAAAAAAAAAAAAAAAAAAAAAAAAAAAAGAAAAAAAAAAAACACCCAATATTGGGTTTCCTGAGTCTTTTGCTTGTTTTATCTTAAAATGATTATTTTGAAATATTTTCATTTTCCTGCAAAAAATTAACTTTGTTCTTAGTGACTGGATAACCGAATAACACAACTCAGTTATGTATTTCCCTTATCCATTCACCCACTGATAGGCATCTAGGAAGGCGTGAGAGGGGTCAGCAAATAGACTTTGACTTGGGGGGGGGAAAAAAGAGGGGGAGTAAATAAAAAAAAAAAAAAAGGGGGAGAGGAAAGGGGAACGAAGTCACGAAGAAAGAAAAAAGAAAAAGGTAGCTAGCACCATGAGCTGTCAGCTCAGTATCGCCAAAAAAGCCAAAGGGAAACTAATCTCTACTCAATCACATGCTCTATAGAGTGATATGCCGTGCAGCGACTTATCATAGCATATAGTAAGTGCATTGACATAATTATTATCCTGGATGTGCTTGTATAAATTATAGTTTTATACCTACTCAATCATATCTCATTTTTTTTTTTTTACTCCTTTCTCAATTCATGTATGTGAATTCAGCTCTTGCAAGTCAATCGTAAAGGGTGGGGTTGATATGTATAAATACGGGACAAACCACAATTCCCGAGATCTGAGCATACTCGTCGCTTATTCTCGCTAGCCAGTCCTACAAACAGAACAAATCTTTACACCCAATTTCATGTACTCTAATACATAGTATATATAGATATATATAGATATATATATATAGTTTATATATTGTGTGTGTGTGTGTGAAGTTAGATTCAAGTTTGTGTCCTCACATGCCCTACAGTGTGACTTCATCCACTGGAGCCTCATCAACCCCAAGAGTCTTACCCTTAAGTGAGCCAGACTCTCCTCAGCAGCCATCGGTTGCCAATGGTTTATCAGGTAGGGTTGGGGGTCTCTTATCTACTTCCCCAGTCTTTGGTGGAATTTTGTCTGGCTGGAGCTTAGGTGGAACTTGCCCATGCTGTCCCCATTTCTCTGAGTTCATATGAGTGCCTTCCCAGCTGTCTGGAAAACTGTTTCCTTGTTGAGATCAACCACATCTGCCTCTTCCAATCTCTTCATCCACCTCCTCTACAATGATCCCTGAACATTGGAAGGCAGTTTTATATAGGCTCCTATTCAGGGACAAACAGTTGGCTAGTTGTGGTTCTCTGTTAATCAGAATCTGCTGTATAAGGAAGCTTCTTTCATGAGAACTGATAGATACATTAATCTATGTGTTTAACAATAAGTCATTAGGAGTCAGTTTAATTCTCTATCTATTTAGTAGAATAATAATATTAGGCTCTTCCCTTTGGCTTGTGTGCTGTTTAGCCTCAAATTTCTGAACCTGATATCAATACCAGGTCTGGGCTGCGTTTTGTGAAGTGATTTTAAATCCAATTAAAGAGTGGTTGGTTACTCCCATAATATTTGTGCCACTATTGCACGGGTGGGCATATCTTTCCAGGCCAGTTGGTGTAGTTTGCTGGATTCATAGCTGGGTAAGATCAATAATAAATTTTCTTTTTAGGTAGCATGCATAACACCTTCCAGCACTATAAAAGCTAACCCATAGAGATGATGCTTTGAAGTCAGCACCAACTTGTTTTTACCTTATTTGTTCTACAGATCATGTTTGTAGTGTCTTCAGCAAAAGGATCTTAGCATCCAGTTCTTTTTTTAAATTTGTTTATTATTTTTTTAAGGGATTCACAATATACGAGCACAGTTGTTTTCAGATCACATTGACATTGCTCAGTTTGCCATACAATTAGGTAATTGGTGCTAGCATCCACAGATGAGGGATCCCATTCGTCGTTTGTTTTTCTGGGACTGTGTTACTTCACTCAGCATGATATCTTCTAGCTCCAGCTATTTACCTGCAAAGCTCATAATGTCATCTTTCTTTACTGCTGCCTAGAACTCCATTAGAATCAAGAAAACAAATGATACCAAGTTCTGGAGAAGTTGTGGGGAAAGGGGAACACTCATCCACTGCTGGTGGGAATGTAAACTCATATAGCCACTATGGAAAGCAGTGTGGAGAACCCTTGGAAGACTTGGAATGAACTTGACACCCGACCCAGTCATACCACTCCTGGATATGTACCCACAAGACTCATCTTTCCCCAGAGATACATGCACAGCCATGTTTATTGCAGCTCTTTTCACAATAGGAAGGAGATGGAACCAACCCAAGTGCCCTTCAACTGATGAGTTGATAGAGAAAATGTGGTATATCTACACAATGGTGTTCTAAACATCCAGTTCTGGTGGGTAACCAAGATCACGGGCAATGGCCAGTATTGCTTGAGGGTCTATGGGATCCCTGGTCATCAGTTTCAAAAGAAGGAGTCCATTCCAGTTTTTGCTTGTCTAACATATAGTGTCTAGTATTGTAGTATTCTGCTGTTATAAGGTAACTCCTTTTAATCTCTTGCTATAACATATATGTATATGCTTTGAGAAGCTTCTATAATTGTAGGTTTCCATATGGCTTTCTCTAATGGCCTTTAGTATTGGTTATTCTTCCCCATGTTCCCTCTTTTGCTCTGCTCTCCCATTCTTTATCTCATTTAACTCTTCCTACTCTGATATTTCTTTCTCCCTTTATATTAAAATATTATATTTATTCTATTTTTTTCTCTTAAAATTTTATTGAGCTGTTATACATGTCATACCACATTTCTTAATCAAATTTAGACCTCTCTCCCCATCCCTGTCTCACCCTCGCCTGCCAGAACTCATGCATTCTGCCATACATGTTAAGTCCTGTCTTGAATCTTTTTTTTTTTTTTGGTGTTTTTGAGACAAGGTCTCCCTGTAGCCCCAGCTGGCCTGGAACTCGGTCTGTAAATCAGGCTGGTTGTGAACTCATATAAATTGGCCTGCCTCTGCCTCCTGAGTGCTGGGATTAATCATGCGCCACCACTCCTGGCCCTGTCTTGAATCTTTTTCTCAGTCTTTTTAAAACTCTTTTGATATAGAAATTTACTGCTTTGGTCTGACCTTTGAACGAATCTTTTTTTTTTTTGTTGTTGTTCTGTTAATTTTATATTGCTCCAAAATATACATCTATACACTACAGAAATATACCAGGTTTACAGAGTCTGAAAATAAACTATAGGTGAATTTCAAAACACATTTTAATTCCAAATCACAGTTTAACAGTAAGTTTGCATGCAGGTAAGAAGACATTTAACTTTACATTTCTAAATTACATAATATGTTGATACATGTTTTGATGTACTTTTAAAAATAGCTTTGTTCTTTCTCATAAATCTTACACAGGTCAACTGGACAAAGAATAAACAGAGAGATATCTGAACTCAACAATACAATGCACTAAATGGACCTAACAGACATCTACTGAATATTCCACCCAAGCACCAAGGAATATACTTTCTAATCAGCACCCCATGGAGCATTCTTATTATTTTAATTTTTTGTGTGTGAGTATATTGTCTACATGTGCACTGGTATTGTGCAATGCCTGCACAGAACAGAAGAGGTGGTCGACACCCTGGAACTGGAGTTATGGATGGTTCTTAGCTACAGTGTGTGTGCTTGGAACTAAACCTGGGTCCTCTGGAAGAGCAGCCAGTGTTTTTAATTTCTGAGCCATCTTGCCAGCCCCTCTTTCCCCCTTTATAGCGCTGCAGTTTACATACCTATTTGGTAAGGCTACTCCTCCCAACCTCCATGACCATTTATTAGCTTTATGAGCCATACAGATTTTCAAACTGAAACATTCACATCTAAAATTTCAAGCTGCCATCCACCTATGAGAAAGAAGATGGGATGTTTGTCTTTCTGGGCCTGGGTTACCTCACTCAGGATGATTGTTTCCAGTTGCATCAATTAACCTGCAAATTTCATTTTTTAAGAGCCAAATAGTATTTCATCATGTATATGTACCAGACCTTCATTATCTATTATCAGTTGTTTATCACTAGGTTGTTTTCAGTTCCTGGCTAGTATGAAAAGGGCAGCAATGAACATGTATGATTAGGTGTTTCTGTAGTAGGATACAGAATTTTTTTAGTATATGCCCAGGTTACCACCTGGATCAAATGGTAGATTAATTTCTAGCTGTTTGAAGAATTTTCAACTGATTTTCATAGTGGGTGCACCAGTTTACACTCCCACTAGCAGGGCCTAAGATTTACCCTTTCCCCATGTCCTCACCAGGATATTTATTTATTTATTTATTTAATTTTTGATTTTAGCCCTTCTAAGTTGGATGAGATAAAATCTCAAAGTGATTTTAATTAGAAATTCCCTGATGATGAAAGATGTCTCTTTTTCAGTTTCTCAGCCAGTCGTTCTTTCTTTCTTTTCTTTCTTTCTTTCTTTCTTTCTTTCTTTCTTTCTTTCTTTCTTTCTTTCTTTCTTTCTTTCAACAAGGTCTCCCTATAGCCCCAGCTGGCCTGAGACTCACTCTGTAGACCAGGCTGGCCTTGAACTCACAGAGATCTGCCTGCCTCTGTCTCCTGAATGCTAGGATTAAAGGTGTGCACCACCACAACCAGCTATAAAGATGGTTCTTAGCTGCCATGTGGGTGCTGGGAATCAAACCTGGGTCCTCGGCAAGAGCAGTTGGTGCTCTTAGCTCCTCAGCCAGTTGTTTTTCATCTTTAGAGACCTCCCTCTTTGGCTTTTCCCAATTTTAATTTTTTTTGTTTTCTTTTTATTTATCTTTTTTGAGTTCTTTGTATATTTTAGATACTAATCCTCTGCCAGAGATATAGCTGGTAAAGATTTTTTCCATTCTTTAGGTTGCCTTTTTACTTGAATGATGATGTCTTTTGTTTAGTTTCCTGAGGTCTCTTTTCTCATTTGCTGGACTAATTCTGGTGTTATACAAGTTCTGTTCAGAAGGTCCTTTCCTGTGCCCATAAGCTCCAATATATGCCCTACTTTCTCCTTTCTCAGATTCAGAGTATTGGGTCTTATGTTGAGGTCCTTGATCCATTTGGAGTTGAGTTTTGTGCATGGTGAAAGATAGGGATCAAGTTAAATCATCTACATGCCACTATCCAGTTTGATCAGCACCATTTGTTGAACATGCTGTGCACACATACTCAGGCATATACAAACATCCGTACACACACATGAACACACATACATACCTGCATAGGTATGTACACACACACACAGAAATAAATACAAATATTTTAACATGGCATAGACACAGGGAAGTGGGTAAGAAACCCCAACCTAACCTAAGGAACTTTTGGCAACTGATGGCTGCTGGGAGGAATGGTCTTTTTCAAGGATGGGACTGTTGGTCGGTTCACCAGGTTCCCGTTGATACACCCACACAGGGACATTTGGGACACACACTCAACTATATAGGCATTATTTTTATACACACACACACACACACACTCACACGCACGCACAGAGCACATTAAGTTGAGGGTAGTAAAGTGAGGTACGGCTAGAAGATGTGTTCTAAATCCCATCAAATTATATTGTATGAAAATAAAAAAATTCAATACACATTAAAAAGTTTCTACATAAATTTATCTAAGGAAAGATTGAATTCAAAAGCTTCTGAACCTTTGATACATGTCTGATCTAAATTTACTTCTGAGCATTTTAAACTGAAATGAGCAGACATTGACTTCTGGGTAATGTGTGTGTTTTCAGTGACATAGAATGATGGATAGGCTAGTAAAGATGGACTTGAGCCACTTGGTGTGGAGTCTGTTTAAGAGAGAAATGTGGGCATTGTAGGTGTGCCGGTTTCCCTTTGCTTGCTGTGTGTGACAAAGCACTTTAACCAAAACCAACTTGGGGAGGAAAGGATTTATTTGGCTCTCATATCCCGGGGTGCAGTTCATCACTGAGGGAGCCCAACACAGGAACTCAGGGCAGGAACTGAAGCACAGGCCATGGAGGAATGCTGCTTTTTACTGGCTTGCTCCCCTGGCCCATGCCCAGTCTGCTTTCTTATTACAGTACAGAACCACCCACGCTGGGGTGATACCACCCACGCTGGGGTGGGTCCTCCTGCATCATTCAACAATCTAGAAAATTCTCCATAGACATGGCCACAGGCCAGTCCAATGGAGCCAATTCTCCAATTGAGGCTCCCTTAATCCAGGTGTGTCAATTTGACACTAAAGCTATCCAGCAAAAGTGACCCCTTGTCAACTTGACACACAAAATAAATCACTATTTAACCACCACCTTTCCATTTTTTGCCCCCGAGGTTGATGTTAACATTAGCATCACAACATATGACAGTACAAACTTAAAAGCCCCATAGTCCTTAAAATCTGTGAGCACTTCAAAGTTCACAGTCTGTTTAAAGTCTCTTAACTGTGAGGTCCTGTAAAATCCAAAACAAGTACTGTCTTATTTCAAAGGGAAGAATCAGGCACACCTAAGCAAAACCTAAGTCCAGCAAAGTAGCTCAAGGGTGGACACCTGGGATTCACTCACAATCTTCTGGGCTCCAAAGGGTCTCGGCAGCTCCCCTTCTCTGACTCTGCTGTCCACAGCATACACAGCTCATCTTGCAGGCCCAGGCCAGCTCCATTCCACACCTGCTGCTGTTCTTGGTGGTTGTCCCATGGTCCTGGCATCTCCAAAAAGCTGGGGTCTCCACTGAAACTGAGGCAGCACCTTCACCAATGGTCTCTTCTGATTTCTCCTGGTGTAGTGCTTTAGTTTCTCTTCATGACCCCTGCAACCCTGGGGTCTTCTCTGCAACTGAGGTGCACTTTCAACAATGGTCTTTCCTGACCTCTCACAGTGCCAAGACTTAGCTGCTCTTTGTGACCCCTTCACATTTCAACACCAGAACCATATAGGATACTCTTACACATTAACAAGACCTGCTTCTGGCTTGAGATGCAGGGTTGGGCCCCCTCTGGACCACAGCTTCTGTGTGCTGACCCTGAGGAAATTCTTCCCAGAAGGTTTCACCACAGTGATGCTAGTCTCTTGTTACTTACAATAGATTTTTTCAGCCCCAGCTAACCAGCATCAATTGTCCCAATTAAACAAAAGTTTCAGTTTAGGTTCTGGTCTCTTGTTACTTCCAACTGATTTTTCAGCTGATCAGAACCCACAGATTCTCAGTTCAAAAATATCATACCAACAGCCCTGATGGTCTCTGCTTCCCCTTGAAGCTTCACATGCCAGGCCTCCATCACCTACAGCTCTTTTAGCATAACTGTTCCAAGTTCTACCAGCAACAAACTCTAAGCACTCAATGGTTTTTACAGGCCAAAGTTCTGAACACTTCCACAATCCTCCCCAAAACACCAAGGCCAGGTCTATCACAGCAATAGCCCACTCTCTGGTACCAATTTCTGTTCCAGTTTCTCTTCCTTTGCTGTGACAAAACACTCTGACCAAAATCAACTTGGGGAGGAAAGGGTTTATTTGGCTCTCATCTCCCAGCGTGCAGTTCATTACTGAGGGGACTCAACATTGGAACTCAGAACAGGAACCTGGATGCAGGAGCTGAAGCACAGGCCATGGAGGAATGGTGCTTTTTACTGGGTTGCTTCCCTGGTCTATGCTCAATCTGCTTTCTTTTTTTTTTTTTTAATTTTTTAAATTTATTTCTGTATGTGTATCAATGTACTGTCTGCATGCAGGTCTGTGCACCCGTGTCGTGCAATGCCGCGGAGGTCAGAAGAGGGTCTCGGACTCCCCTGGAGCTGGAGTTCTCCTGGAATTGGAGTTTCACACGGCTCTCGGCCGCCATGTGGGTGCTTGGGACCGAACCTGGGTCCTCTGCAAGAGCGGTCGGCGCTCCCAACCGCTAGGCCATCTCTCCAGCCCTCAATCTGCTTTCTAATATAGTACAGAACCACCCACCCTGGGGTGGTAGCACCCACAAAGAGCTGGGCCCTCCCATATCACTCAACAATCTAGAAAACACTCCACAGACATGGTCACAGGCCAGTCCAATGGAGCCAATTCCTCAATTGAGGCTTCCTCAACTGAGATGTATCAAGATGACACTAAAGCTATCCAGCAAAGTAGGTTTAGATTTCTTGTTTTTATACTTCTATTTTTATCTTTTTTTTTACATGTATGTGTGTATTGCCTGCATGTATGTAGTGCACAATGCCTGTGGAAGCCAGAAGAGGTCATTGGATCCCCTTGAACTGGAATTACAGTTGTTAACTACCATGTGGGTCCTGGGATTCGAATAGGTCTTCCGCAGGAAGCCACCTCCCCAGCCCCAGGTCTGTCATCATATACCTTATCTTTTTGAAAAATTTCTTCTTTATATATTTGCCCTTTAGCTAACAGTTTTCTTAACTATCTATGTGCTTAAGGAAGAACCTATGGCTCTAAAGTCACATTTGGTAATTAAAGCAGTGCTTGTACTCAAACCTCAGTCACTGTGATGACAACTATGGTCAGAGGAATTCTGGGAAGAGGAGTAGTTTTGTTTTCACCTCCTGAACTCTGATGTGCATCCATCATTTGAGAGACTGCTCATTTTGGATATCGAGACTTGGCCTTCGTATTTTTTTCTCAGTGAACATTTAGCTCACTGTTGACCAAATAGTACTTTCAATAAGCCTTGTTGATCACTGGGCTGTATTTCTTCATCTGCTTTGACTTTTAAAGTGATTATAAGTGAATAGTGTCTCATGGGAAATGGAAGAAAAGTAAGAATATTTTTTTTATCTTTTCTTTCTTATTTTCTCCCAACCTTTTGGGAAGATTGTTCATTCATTTTTTTTAACAAATTGCCAGAAAACTCCATTATTTACAAATTTTTCCATTGTGTTCTGTTTATTTGCCAAAATATCTTGCACCACTCCAACTTGTGTTAGTAAAACAAATGGCTCTTTTCACAGTACAACTCAATGTGTTTGTATATTTACATGACTTTTCCAACACTGGTTTGGGGGGAAGATTCAGCTATGTTTGCACATGTTTTGTTTTCCCTTGTGTGTAAGCTTTGACCTCTCAAACTAGCTCCCAATGAACCCACAGACCATGGATTAGTTGAAGGCATTTTGCTAAGCCTTCAGCTGGACAGAGTTTTGCTGGAATCTTTAAATAAAAAGGGTTTTTTTTAAAGGGAGTTTGAGCTAGTTTGAATATTTGGATGAATTGTGAATGAAGAATGACTCTGCCATATTAGTCCTACTTACTAGGATGATCAGATAGTTACTGACACTTAGTTGGCCATTATTTCTTTTGGTATAATAACAAATAGCAACATGGGAAAGACTCACAAATATGATGTTAAGCTGTTTGGTTTGTCTGGATTGGAGGACTGGTCTTGTGCCACCCATGTGGCCCTCTCTGTTCAATTGATGATGTTTCTTAATTTTTGGTTGGTCAATAAATAGTGTCAGAAATTATTTCCTAAGTTTCAAGTTATTTCTAGTTTATATAATTTAGTTTTTTGAGGGGTTGTTAGACATTTTCAGCACCTTCACACTCAACTTTAGAAACATAAAAGCACTTGCTCATTGGATGATTATGTACAATAATAGCTATATTTCTCTGACTTTTGCTTTCCTTTTCTGAGAGATGGGGATGATAATTTCAAACTCATAAGTCCATTATTATGAAGAACTTATATAATAACATTATAAAATGTCTAGGACAACACCATGTACACAGCAGGCCTTTTAGGAACAGGAACTAATGCTGTTATTATTTTGGGTCAGATGATTTGATTATTTCTGTGGATGCAAGGGGTAGATGAGTGAATTTGTACAAAACTAGAGCATACATAGGTAAGTTATTACTCCCCCTTGATATGTCAAAGGGGTCTTTAGAAATGAGACTGCGGGTCTCTGAGAGTATATTTCAACATTTTTAAACCTCTCAATTACCATAGAGTTTGACTCATAGAAAGAAAACTATATTTTTATTTAATATAGCATAAATTTGGATTGGAATCAATCTTGAAAAGTTTTAGAAATCTCACTCCTACACACTGAAATGAATCAGTGTGCTTCCAAAGGCTCCAGTGATTCTGTTAACATTCACTGGAGCTTGACCACATCTGACCACACTAGTGTGCCAACACAAACCATCTACATCTTATGATGAAAAATTTAACATTAGCCTAAAATGTTGCCAGTGTTTGTCCAGTGTAGAAAGGTCTATAATTCTTTTGCTCTGTTGTCATTGAAGGATAGGGTAACATTAAGAAACCTCAAGAGGCATTTTAATTTAGTCAAACTTCTCTTTATGCCCATTTTTCTACATAACGAGTTTGGCAATAGAGTAAATAACATTGAGCCAGGGAAATTCTCAACTTTGCCATTATTGGAAAAAGTGAAAGGGGGTGCTATTGTTTGGATATAGTTTCAAGGTGTCCCCTAATGGCTCATGTGCTAGAAGCTTTATCTCACTGTGGTAATGTTGGGAGATGGTGGAACCTTCCAGAAATGGGGCTTAGTGTATGGCAATTGTTGGTGTGTTGGGGGGGGCGTTCAGCCCTCAGCAAGAATTAGAGAAGTTCTTGTGTGATCTTAGTTCCGGTGAGAGTGAGTTATAAGAGTGAGCCTAGTCCCTGAATCACTTCCTGTCCCATATATCCTTCTTCACAATGCTCCCCCTATGATGCTGTCCATGGTGATGTGACACAGCCAAGGAGGCCCCCATCAGAGGCTGAACTGATAGGACCTCCCAAGCATGAACATTCAGTCTCCAGACCTGTGAGCCAAGTAAGCCTATTTTCTTTATAAATTATTATGTTTTTAACATATTCTTGTAGCAACGGAAAATACAGATGGACACTGGTGTTTTTGAAAAATCAACCTTCTGTGTCAGTACATATCACACACAAGATTACCAAGTAGAATAGCTGTGTGAATAGTCATTCAATTTCCAACTTCACAGTGTATTTTGTAATAAATGCATTATCCAAAACTGTGGTGGAGTATATGGCCTGATTCTGAGTCAAATGGAATGATTTCCCATTGCTTATGATACTGATGGATTTTAGTTCCTAGGTGTGTAAGAAACTGCTTTCCAGACAGTAGTTAAAGAGAGCTGGATCCAAATTATAAGTATTATTTGACAGTAATAGTGCATGAAATACTGGGAAGTCCACTCTCAGGATGCAAATCACCCAATACTACTATGTGGGGGAAATTTTCATGGTATGATCTTTAACAAATGAATTCACATCCCAATAAAGATTTTTTTCAGGTTATCTTTAATTTTTAGGAAATTGGGAACAAAACGTATCAGAGCATCTCAGTGATAATATGTGCACATTTGTCTCCCACATCAGACAGGCCCATCTGTATGAAGATGTCTACATTTTTCATTTCAAAATGGCTCTGAGAACTCTTCCCTCCCACATCCTCATTCTGCATTCAGCAGTTTTTTGACTTGTGAATTTGCTAGTTATAGTTAATTAATAATTACTAATAGAAACCAGTAACACACTTTTAGCAAGGAAAAGGACTTAACATGAATTGTATTTACTGAATCCTGTCTTCCCCTCATTTTTTCTTCCCTTTAGTTTATTTGATTTTTAGAAGTGTAATTTAAAGTTATTGTATCTTGCTGAATTATAAGCATCTTTTGAAGCTGCCTTAAATCCTTTTGCAATAAGTCATACTACCAACAAGCAAATAAAAAATAGATATTCATTTGCAATAATTGGACCACCCAGTTGAAATATGCTGGTCTTTTTCTCTCCTTGGAAGGGTAATGGCATTTATTTCATCACTCTCCTTTTCTTTGAAACCATTATCCTGTGGCTTTGAAAATTCTCATGGAGGAACAAATAGTCCATTTGCTTCTTGAATTGTCAGCAAGCATAAGGAAATTGTATCAGAGGTAGCTTGGACAAGGAGCAACCATGTAACTTCTCCCCCCCTACCCCCAGCTTTCCTGAAGCATACAGGCTGAGGCCTGGGTCAGTTCTTCTATGGTATTTTATCCATCCGGGAACTGGCTGTCTTCATCCTCTACAGACAATGCTAGAGCTCATTTTCTGAAACTGAGAGCAGACCCTTTCCAGAATGCTGAATGAGTCACAGAATGATGGAAACAATACACTAACTTGGCAGATTCTAGCAAATGGCAGAAATGACAATGTGGTCCCCCTTTATTAACTATTTTTAACATTCACTTAGATTCAATGAGAGAAAAGGGGAAAATGGCTTAAGCATCAGACAGTGGGGTTGTAAATGCAAATGGAAATTGCAGAAACTCCTTTCTTAGTTCTTCTGCCAAACACCTGTAAGAGCTGCCGTGCAATTACGCTCTGGGTCAGGTAAGAGCTGCTGTGCTGCTGGCAATTATCTTAAGAATGTACCAAGTGAGGGAGATGCATGAGAGTCTAATGCTCATTTCCTATGGAAGGAACCGAGGATATCAGATTATACTGGAAAAGATGGAAGCTGGGCAAACACCCGAGGCTTTGGTTTGTACACCAGGAAAATGTGGTCTAGTGAATATCCATAACTATGAAATGGGCAGAGAGAGCCTGTTTGACAATTTGATTTCAATAACTATTACTGTTGAATCAATAACAGGGGATGAAGTTTTTTTTTTTTTTTAAAGTTCTCAGTAAAAGTCAATTCTTCACTGAATTCATTATTCCACAAGCATCTGCCTTTCAAAAACATTTAAAATTCCTTTCATATCAATGGATTTAAATGTTATTCGCTAGTAATTCTTAAGGTCTTTGAAGCTCTCAGCTGAAGTTTTAGTGTATGACTCAATGCTACCCTATGTTATTGACTGTCTGTTACCATCTTTCATATCAGGAAGCTCTTCATTTACTGAAACTATTGGCTAAGATATCTATTCATTTCTTTCAGAAGAAAAATAAATGTGTGTAGGTCAACCAAATTTACTTATTGTGTTCATCCTAGTATTTTCATTTGAATTGTCATGAGAGGATTAATATATTTAGTATTAATAGTAAAATTCTTGGATTTCTTTATAAGTTAAATCTTTCTGTATAATGATAAACAGTAACAATTTTTGCACAGATCTGCCAATAGTAGAATTTTTCATGTTATAAGAAAAGTTCAAGGCCAGCCTGGTCTACGGAATGAGTTCCAGGCAAGCTGGGGCTATACATGGAGACCCCATCTAAAAAAAAAAAAAAGGCAAAAAAAGGCAAAAAAAAAAAGGCAAGAAAAAGACAAAAAAGGAAAAGACTTTGCTTTTTCTGTATTTAAGAAGTTATTTTTGATGCATACCTAACAAAAAGGTCTTAGCAATCTCTGAAAACTGTTCCCTAATTGCTGAATGAGGTCATTAATTTTTTTTTTTTAGCATTTACTTAGGAACATAAGTGAAAATATTTTGCTTTTCTAGACCCAATGTGTACTGCATACTTTAAAAATGTCTGCAAAATTGGATTGTAGGGAAGTCAAAACAACTGAGTCTTTCTTCAGCAGTGAGGATGGTGATTAATATTTTTGTTTTTTGAGACAGGGTCTTCCTTTAATCCCAGCTGGCCTGGAGCTTGCTACATAGACCAGACTGTCCTCGAACTCACAGAGATCCACCTGCCTCTGCCTCCTGAGTGCTGGGATTAAAAGCATGCACCACCGTGGTTGGCCTTTTTTTGGGGGGGTGATTAATATTTTTATATGTTGCTTTCTGGTCATGTGCTATATTATTTACCTAGGTGTTAAATCAGTATAACAATTTGACTAGCTCAGTAGCTTCAGTACATGGGAGGCTTCATTCATAGTGTGGTTGCCTCATGATGAATATAGTAGTTACTGGCTTATGCCATCAAATATTCTTATAGTCACCATGACTTCCTCAATGGGGATATAGAAAAACTTTTATAAGAAAAATAATTTTGTAGAACAGATCTTTATCTCTTAGCATGATCCATATGTAGACTAACACTCACCCAGAGTTGCAAAGCAGTACGTTAAAAGGAACTTTTAGAAAAGGAGTAAAAATGTCTTTTTTTCATAGTTTGCTTTTCTATCACCTGTCTCAGTATTTCTTTTTGGTCTGTTTAGATCTGAAGTTGTAGAAACATTGAGCACTCCATGAGTTGTGTAGGAGATGGAAGTATTTAAATAAAACTGTTGTAATATGGGGTTTGATATTTATACCATTCCATGAATATTGCTTTTACTGTATATTTAAACAATGTATAGAAGATGAGTGAACTGACCTACACACTGTCAGCTTGATACAAACCAGAGGCAGACAGGATGAGGGGCCTCAGTGCTAGTTCTTCCAGAAGAATACTGTACCATTTGCAAACACACTGCATATTTCACTGTTCACACAATAAATGACCAATGGTGAACCTCAGGACAGAAATGATTTAGAGATGCTGTATAGAGGTATGACTAAACTTAATGTAAAAACCTAAGTCTTACACATTGAGGAATTTCACCTTTGATGTTAAGATTGGAATGAAGAAAGCCATGGGAGAATGTAGCAAGGTTTTAAAACTGTCTTAAAGTATCCAAAGAATGAGGTATGTGCTGATGGTTATGCTGTGCCAATTCCCTACAAGGATTAACATTCTTCTTCTGTTTTTTTTTTTTTTTTTTTTCTTTTCGAGATAGGGTCTCCCTGTAGCCCCAGCTGTCCTGGAACTCATTCTGTAGACCAGGCTGGCCTTGAACTCACAAAGATCCACCTGCCTCTGCCTCCCAAGTGCTAGGATTAAAGGTGTGTGCCACCATGCCCAGCTCTTCAACATTCTTCTTCTTCTGAACACTTTATAATGCAAAAACAATGAAAAATTTACTCTAACAAGTGTATTTCTACACAGGTGGCTAGGATGTGATCTTTTAATAACTACTCCCACCCCCACCAAAGTGCAAAGTAGTAGAATAATTTGTCAAAAAGTATAGTTTTCAGTCAAACCTCTCATCCAGTCACTTTAACCATAGCTATTTTTTCAAATGGTCACCTGGATCTTATTTTTCTGCTTGATATGGAAGTTATTCCTAGGTTTATCATTTCATCAATAAATGGAAAGACTAGTGGACGAATTCTATAATGTCTTATAGCTGGTATCTGGATTTAGTAGTCAACAAGTGTTAGGTCAGGAATGAGCAGGAAGGACAGAAGATAGAGGCAGATAGAGAGTCTGATGAGTGAACTGGAAGCAGAGCCTTGTAGGGGAGGCAACCTGAGATTTTTCAGATTTTCAGAAGACAGGCAAAAAAACAATGGTTTTAGGGGCTTAGTGAGATGGATAAAGGCACCTGCCACCAAGTTTGTTGTTCTGAGTTTGATTCTTGGGAGCCAGGAGGTGAAAGAAGAGAATCAACTCCTGCAAGTTGTCTTCTGATCTCATGTGTGTGCTGTGACATGCCCCTCCCCCTGCCCATAAACAAATATTTTAAACTATTTTTAATTTTTTATGTGTTTCATTCATAATTTTCCCACTTCTCCCTTGGCACCCTCCTGCACATCTCCCCCCACCCCCAGGGTTCATACCCTCTGTCATTTGTGCTGGGGTCTATTGCACCAAATTACTCCCCCTGGTCATTCTTCATTGCCAGCTCATCCCCTGAGCTCTAGTCAGCATATTGGGAGTCTCTTTTCTAAAGAAGGCCAGGTCTTCCTCACCCTACTGCTATCTTGGCTGAGGAAATATGCTAC
This sequence comes from Rhizomys pruinosus, assembly GCA_009823505.1. Taxonomy (NCBI): domain Eukaryota; kingdom Metazoa; phylum Chordata; class Mammalia; order Rodentia; family Spalacidae; genus Rhizomys; species Rhizomys pruinosus. The sequence continues at coordinate 1,000,875 of VZQC01014560.1, forward strand.
CCATATTTCCTCAGCCGAGGTTGAGCTTTGCTACCTATTTCTGCAGTTCTGTGTCCAATTTTTGTCCAGCTGAACTTGCATGGGTCTTATGCATGCCAATATGAACAGGGTCCCAGGAGCTTGTAGGATTCAATAAATAAATAAATAAATAAATAAATTTAAAAATAATAAAACAAAGCACATCTTAAACTCCCTTCATCTACAAAAAATAAAAAGTAATAATGATCTTAACTAGGTATCAGCCAGTCATAAGAAAAAGCCAGAAGCCAAGAGATGAGAGAAATCTCTTAAACCCTCAATAGTTGGGTGGGTTCGTATAATTGTGCACTTATCTTAGGGCAGGGAAAATCTGTAATTGCATAATAATGGATGTTATTCTGAAATAAGCTTAGCTAAATACTCTCCTGTCCCTTTAGAGTTTTCGTAATTTTTTTTTCTTCCACGCAGAGTAAAGTTGTTGGAATTTGTTCAAGGAAATCTTGCAGTATTGCCAGAGTTGACAGTCCCAGGAGGAGAATGGACTTGTTACCCAGGACCCAAGAGTCATCCTCTGGTGCTGGTTAGCCTGGCATTGCCATTTGTAAAGCTCCCCTTTTGGTTGAATAGTGGCAGTTATAGAAAGTACAGTAATTCTGTTCCTATAGGTAAAGTAACTTATTCCTTTAGATTATTGATGACTTCTGCACCCTAGGGACTCTAGTGCCCAGCCACCAGGGATGTTTACCAACCACCTGATGTTCTTTTATTTATTTATTTATTTATTTATTTATTTATTTATTTATTTATTTGTTTATTTCATTTATTTTTGGTATTTTTGAGACAGGGTCTCCCTGTAGCCCCAGCTGTCCTGGAACTCACTCTGTAGACCAGGATGGCCTTGAACTCACAAAGATCTGCCTGCTTCTGCCTCCCAAGTGCTAGGATTAAAGGTATGTGTGACCACGCCTGGCTATTTTTAATTTTTTTATCTTTTTGAGACAGGGTCCCCCTGTAGCCCCAGCCATCCTGGAACTCTCTATGTAGACCAGGCTGGCCTTGAACTCACAGAGATCCACTTGCCTCTGCCTTCCAAGTGCTGGGATTAAAGGTGTGCGTCACCACACTTGGCTCCACCCAATGTTCTTTGACTGGACCCTCACTTGTTATCCCCATAGGAAAGTTTAAAACATTTTTTAAATATATTTGTTTTATGGGTATAAGTGTATTGACTACATCTATGTAAGAGCACCCACGTTGTGCAATGCTTGCAGAGGTCAAAAGAGGGCATGAGATTCCCTGGAACTAGAGTTATGGACAGTTATTAGCTGCTATGATGTGGGTGCTGGGAATCAAACCCGGCCATCTTCAAAAACCATTGAAGTCATCCTGCCAACCTCCCTGCAGACTTTTAAATCTACTTCCCACTGCCTTTCTTCTGAAGCCTATGGGAAGAGAACCTTCCTTTCCATCTAGGCTTGAAGGCTCCTCAGACCCCTACTACCACCATGCTGCTGTCTATCTGTCTGTCTGTCTATGGTGTTACTATGTTGCCTAATAAATTTCTAATGAAAAGAAAATCAGCCTCAGTGCCCCCTGGAGTTCCAAGCTAAAGCCTTGCAGTATTTGTCTCTCATTTTGCCGGAGTCTTCTTGGAGCAGACCTCCTACTTTTATTTTTGCCATGATCTCTGTTGTGGGATAGAATAGGCTTAGAAAGGGAAAACTTTGACAAGGTGGCATCACATACTGATTGCATCCTGCCTCACTTGATAAATCTTACTACTTATGTGTTTGTTTAATAAAAATGAAAAATCTTTGTAATAGAATATAGAAGAATGTTTTCTAGAAGCATCTATACCTTTAATAGAAATATACAAACAATAAAGAAAGAAATAAAAACATTCCTGGAACTGAATGACAATGATAATACAACGCAGCAAAAAAATGAAAACAAAATAAAACAAAACAAAAAAACAGAGAAAGATGCAGAAAAGTTATGGTAGAATGCATGATCTGGGATGGGTAGGAGTGGGGTGGGGGGGAGGGAAGGGGGTATATGCCTGAACTGAATTGGAAAATGATGTATGAAATACACAAAGCATCAATAAAAAAAAAAGAAATGTACAAACTCAACTTTCTTGTTTGGGAAATTCAATACTGAATATGTATATTGCCCCATTATTATTATTTTTTTATGGGAAGAAGTCTATTCTGCTGGAGGCTCCTCTGCATTGATTGAGACTGGAGCAGCCCAGAAAATATAGGAGCTGGACCTACCCAGAGTGTGGATTAAAAGAGAGACTCAACAACACTGTTGATGTTTGGAAAGTGAATAGGGTCCAAAATGTCAGTGCTGGGCTCCATAGGGCTCTAGATTCATTATGCTGTACTACTGTATGACTAACAGTGACATCTCCAGATGTGATCTTTCAGACATTCTGGGGTCAAGTTTCAAGTATCTGACTTCGACAAAAAGTTTATATAAGTGGGTAAGAACGTGTGTGTGTGTGTGTGTGTGTGTGTGTGTGTGTGTGTATGCAAGCATGAGGATTTGTGTTCAAACCTCTAGCACACAGGTAAAAAGCTTGGCATGACTCTATGTGTTTGTAGTTCCAGAATGGTGGGGGTAGAGACAGGAGGGTTACTGGGGCTGGGTGGCTGCCAGGTCAGCTCCAGGCTCAGTGAAAGACCCTTTCTTAAGGGAATAAGTGGAGAGTGATAGATCAGACACCTGATATCCTCTTCTAGGCTCCACACCTGCACATATACATGATCTCACATGCATGTGTGTGCTCACACAGTTATTGGTGTATATTACTTGAATCTAGTAACAAATTTCATAAAATTTCATTTATCATATATTTAACCGTATTCATCCCCATATCCTTCCCCATCACCCTCCTCTTCCTTCTACTCCTCTCCCTTTCCTCAATCATATGTCTACTTACATATCATATAAATATATATGATTTTTCTATATCTATGTCAAATCTAGAATCCACAAATGAGAGAAAAAAATGATGTTTGTCTTTATGAGTAAGCTTTCTTAATATAATTTTCCTGAAAATGATATAATTTCATTTTTAATGGCTGAATAAAATTCTACTCCTCTCAGTCTCCATATAATATAGGTACATGTGTATATATCTCTCTATATCCAGAGATATATCTATATATACATTTCTTTATCCATTCTTATGATGATGGATGCCTAGACTGATTAAATACCTTGGCTATTGTGAATGGTGCTTTAGTAAACATGGGTGTACAAATATTTCTATGGCATATTGACCTTAGAGTCCCTTAGGTATATACTCAGAGTAGTATTGTTGGATCATAGTAGTTCTAATGTTAGTATTTTGAGGAACTTCCACACTGATTTGTAGGTTCCTGTTTATATTCCTGTCAGCAATGTGCAAGGATTCCCTTTCCTTCACGTCCTCACCAGGATTTTCTGTTTGTTTTCTTGAAGATAAGCATTCTGACTGGGACGGGATGGAATCTCATTACAGATTTAATTTTCCTTTCCTTGATGGTTAAGGATGGTCAATGTTTTTCATGTTTATTGGCAATTTTTTGCTTCATCTTTTGAAAATGATCTGTTCATCTTTTAGTCCATTTACTGATTGGGTTTTTGGTTTTTTCAAGGTTTAGTTTTTTGAGTTCTTTTTTATTCTAGATATTAATTTTCTTTTGGATGTATAGTTAGCAAAGATTTTATTCCATTCTGCAGGCTGTCTCTCCATATTATTGTTTCCCTTGTGGTACAGAAGCTTTTTAATCACATGAAATTCCATTTATCAAATTTTTTGTTTAATTTCTGAGCTATTGAGTCCTTTCAGAAAGGCCTTGCATGTGCCCATGTCTTGAAAGCTTTCCTACTAACAGTTCAGAAGTTCATGTTTTACATTACATGTTTTACATTACATTACTGTTACGATCTGTTTGAATAATTTTTTGTACAGGGTGAGAGATAGGTGTTTAATTTAATTTTCTATTTGTGGATATCTTATTTTGTCAACATTATTTAATTAAGATGCTGTCTTTCCTCTAACGTGTGCTTTTGAAGCCTTTGTCAAAAATCAAGTGGCTGTAGCCATGTGTTTAACTCTTAGACTTCTATTTTATTCTATTGATGAAATTGTCTGTTTTTGTGCCAATATCAGGCTTGTTTCACTGCTGTGTTTCTGTAGTGCTATGTGGTGTTAGGAACTGAGGTGCCTCCAGACTTGTTCTTTCTGCTCAGGATTACTTTGGTTATTTTGGGATCTTTTGCAATTCCATATGAATTTTAGGATTGCCTTTTCTATTTCTGTGAGGTATGTAATTGAGATTTTGATGAAGATCGGCTGGAATATGTGGATTGCTTATGGTTGTGTAGATAGTTTTACCACATTAAGTCTGCTAATCTATGGAAAGGGAAGTTATTTCCATATTCTGGTATCTTTTTTGATTTCTTTCTTCTATTTTTAAACTTTTTCACTACAAAGTTATTTTATTTCCTTGGTTAAGTTTGTTCCAAGGCATCTTTTTGGAGATTATTGTGAATGGGATTGTTTCCCTGATTTTTCTCAGTATACTTATTATTTATATGTAGGAAGACCTGACAGTTGTATATTGATTTTCTTCTATCCTATTGCTTGTTGAGAGCGTTTATCAGTTCTAAGGTCTCTCAGTAGAGTTACTAGGGTTTCTTATGAATAAGAATATAATTTGCAAACAAGAAATAATTTGACTTCTTTTTCTCTTTATTGGAGTATAGATTTTCAAAGCACAATCCTCTGAATTTCATTGGTATCTATTGTAATGTCTCCCTTTCATCTCTAATTTTATTAATTTGGTCTCCTCTTTCTTTTGGTTAATTTGGCCAAAGATTTGTTGCTCTTGTTCATCTTTTCAAAGAATCAACTTTGTGTTTCATAGATTTCTGTATTGTTCTTTTTGTTTCCATTCTATTAATTTATGCCTTTATTATTTCTTTTTACCTACAGATGTTATGCTTTCTCCCCCATGTTTTTCTAAGATTTTAGGTATATAAGTAATTTTTAGAAATTTATTTTTATTTATTTATTTATTTACAGAATTTTTGTGTCTTTCATGCAAAAACGTCTTAATCATTTCTATACACCTCCCTCATCTGTACCCTCCATAGCCCCCTACTGGATTTCATGCATTCTGTCATTTATATTAAGGTCTATTGAGTCAAATTAGTGTCCTCAGGTGTCCCTCAAAGCAAGTTCATCTATTGGTATCTAGTCAGCATATCTAGATTCTCTCTCTTAAAGATCAACTCTCCCTCACCTAGTAGTAATCAGCTGCTAATAGTTCTTCAGTTATGATTGGAGTCTACTGCTCTTTTCTCCAGTTCTTTGCTGAGTTTTAGTCTGCTTGAGTTTGCATGGGTCTTGTGCATGATGACACCATTGTTGTAGATTCCTATGAGCAAGGTCGCAGGAACCTGTAAGACTCTGTTTCCATATGGACATGCACTTCCTTCCCTGGGTCTTACAATCTTTCCTTCCCCCCTTCCACAATGGTTCCTGAGCCCTGGGTGGGTGAACCTCAATATGGGAGTCTTGTCCAAGGCTCCACACTGCAAACGACCTCCCTGAAGACCAGCTTTCATAGTTTTGGAGGATACTAGGCAAGCTGCTAAGGGAGAACATCAATCAATGGTCCAATTCCAGATTTAAGGCCTAAAAAGAACAACAGAGACTGGCACAGCAAGCTACATTGGGACAGTAGTAGTGCTTTATCTTGGGGGTAATCAACAGCTACTGGATTGGACTTAAAGCCTGTTCAATGGGAGGAAACTCATGTGTGGTACTGCAAACATAGCCAAATACACATGGCTGGAGAGGTCATATCAGTAATTGTTAATCTGAGATTTCTCTAGTATTTTAATATAGGCATTTGTGGTTTTAAACTTACCTCTTAGAATTCCTTTCATTGTTTTACACAGGTTCTGGTATGTTGTGTAACATTTTCATTTAATTCTAGAAATTAAAAAGTATTTTTATTTTATGTGTATGAATGTTTCATGGGTATGTATACAAGTGCACCATGTGTATACAATGCCTGCAGATGTCAGAAGATGGCATCATATTCCTTGGAACCAGAGTTACAAACAGTTGTTGGCTGCCATATAGGTGCTGGGAACCAAACGTGGGTCCTCTGTAAGAATAGCTAGTGCTCTTAATTCCTGAGTCATCTCTAGGTATTAAAAAAACCATATTCCTCTTTGTTTCTGTGATGGTGCCTTCATTTTATGAGTTTGTATATTGTCAGTAGTTTTTCTTGTTGATATCTACTTTTGTTCCATCATGATTAGATGGAATATAATACAATGGATCTGGAGAGATGGCTCAGAAGTTAAGAGCACTGGGTGTTCTTGCAGAAAGCCCAGGTTCAAATCCCAGCACCCACATGATAGCTAACAACCATCCATAATTCTAGTTTCAGGGCATACAATGCCCTCTTCTGTCCTCTATGGGCACACAGGTGCACTTACACACACACACACACACACACATACACACACACAGACACACACACAGACACAGCACAAATACACATAAAAGAAAAATAAAAAATTTATGAGGTATACTTATGTTTCAAATTGTTCTTTTCCCCTAATGGACAACATTCCCTTAATCAATATGAAGTGACCTATCTCTTCTGACTAATTTGGGTTTGAAGTTCAATTTATTGGATAATAGTATGATTATAACTGCTTTTTAAAGTTCCTCTTGTTTGGAATGTCTCTTTCCATCCATTTACCTCACAGCTTTGTCTTTCCTCTGAGGTGTATTTCCTGCAAGCAACACAGGTAGTTGGGCACTGTTTTCTTGCTAATCTGCTAGTCGTGTTTTCTTTTTTTTTAGTCTTTTTCGAGACAGGGTCTCCCTGTAGCCCCGCTGTCCTGGAACTCACTCTGTAGACCAGGCTGGCTTTGAACTCACAAAGATCCGCCTGCCTCTGCCTCCCAAGTGCTAGCATTAAAGGCGTGCACCACCACGCCCGGTGAGTCGTGTTTTCTAATTGGAGTGTTGAGGCCNATATATATATATATATATATTTGCCATTTTTTTTTGCGATGTTTGGAGTTTTGCCAATCTTCCTTTGCTTATACACTATTCTAGTGCAGTGTATTTTTTCCTGTGACTCTATGGGTACATTGACTTTTTGCTTCAGTATGTAGCATGTATCTTCCATAGTGCTGGCTTAGTGATCACTGATTTCATTAGTCTGTGTTTTTCATGAACAAAATTTTCTCTTTTCTTCAGTTATGAAGGGGAGCTTTGCAGAGTGTAGTAGTATGGGTTGGCGGTTATTGTCCTTTATTTCCTGACATATGGCCTTCATTTCCTCCTGTCGTTTAGAGATTCAGTTGATAAATCTGTTGTTATTTTTATGGGTTTGCCTTTATGTGTCGACTTTTTTTCAGAAATGTCAAATAAATGTGAAGAAGATTAATGGGCAGTTTGCCTCCTCTACCTACTCACCAACCACAGCATGCTTAGATCTTCTTCCTTTTTTGTGGTGTATATATTTACTTAGCCATTTTTATTTAGAGGACAGCATTCTGATTTTCATTTGATGAACCATTTTTATCTTGTCTTTAGTCTGTTTCTGTTGAGAAACCTGCCATGATTCTGGTGGGTTTGTCTTTATGTGTGAATTGGGGCTTCTGTATTGCAACTTTTTTTTTTTTATCTTTTGGAGACAGGGTCTCCCTTTAGTCCCAGCTGGCCTGGAGTCACTATGTAAACCAGGCTGGTCAATATTCTTTCTTTTAATCACAGCACTCAGGAGGCAAAGACAGGTGGATCTCTGTGAAATCAAGACTAGGCTTGTCTACATAGTGAGTCCTCAGCCAGCCGAGGTTACAGGGTGATCCTGTTTAAAGAAAAAAATCAAACAAACAAATAAAAAATTGATATGTTACTAAAGTAAGAATGAAAAGAAAATAATCAGAATAAGACCAGCAATGAGTGTTAGAGGAACGGAAAAGAAATAGAAGAGGGAAATTAAATGGAAGGCAGGGAGAGGATAAAAGAGAAGGGAAGAGATAAGGTAGCCCCAGCTAAGGCAGAATGAAAAGAAAAAGGGGGAAAGAAATGCATTACATAAGATAAAACAATCTCAGTACTCGCAAAGCTGAGGCAAGGAGTCTGCCAAATCCAGGCTAAACTGTACCCTTAGGGGGAGAGAAGCCAGCGGTTAGGGAGGGGAGAGCCGTGCAGGACAAAGTGGTCTGTAAACTTAAAATTGAATACTGAATTGTGTCTTGTTCATGTGCTTGGTCAGTTATCTGAATGCAGGCGTAGACTGTCTCTATGTTGTCTCTTGCCTGAATCCAGGTTCAGACTCTCACTCTGTGACATAATTTGCCTGAGTAGAGGTGCAGAGTCTGTTTCTATATCTTGCTTTCCCTTTCTGGCTATTTGGATTGCTGTCTTCTGACGAGAGCAGAACTTTTTGAGAGTGTGCTTCTTAGGCAAATCTTTGTGGTATTTGCTCTGCAACCAGAAGTATAAATCATGGTTGGGCATGCTTATTATAACTAGATGTGCCTGCCAGTCTTTCCCTTGGCATGCCTTACACTCCAGCACCTTTAGCACTTGCCTCTACTTGGCCATCTTCTGGGGAGCTAGTGATTCTCCAGTGTATGGCTCAGACAAGATTTTCATTACATGGAACTGTGCAGTTCTGAATCAGAGTTTTCCTTCTAGCTAGAGGCTTTCTGCAGACCTAGTTTCAGAAAATAGTCCTCTGGCATTTTCCCTGTGTTTCTGTAAAGAGTCACTCAAGGAGACATTAGAGAGCTGCCTCACTGTCTATTTAGTGTGGATCTTTTTATTTTTTTATTTTATTTTATTTTATTTTTTTGGTCTTTTCGAGACAAGGTTTCCCTGTAGCCCCAGCTGTCCTGGAACTCACTCTGTTGACCAGGGTGGCCTTGAACTCACAAAGATCCGCCTGCCTCTGCCTCCCGAGTGCTAGGATTAAAGGCATGCGCCACCACGCCCGGCAGTATGGATCTTTTTAAAGTGTCCTCTTGCTTTTGAGGCTTTCTAGTGTGCGTGCTACGTGGATCCCAAACTTACTGATCCAGTGCTACAGTACTGTTTTAGTGTCTAGTTTTTTTCTTCATTCCTGCTACCCCCTTTGATCTCCATCCTTATCTTTACTAAGGAACTTTTATCCCTACTGTGCTCTGCCTCCCCATCTCTCCCTTTTCTTCCTGTAAATTATCTGGTCCTAAAAGTGCAGCTCTGATTTGCTGAGGGTCTTTCTTTGTCTTAACCCTGGCACAAGCCCTCTGAGTTGCATCTGCTCCACACTGGGAGCAGAGGACTCCCTAACTGGGCTTGAGATCTTTTCAATCGACTGTGGTCTTTCTCTCTTTTTGTTCCACTTTCTGAAGTTTTATTTCTTAATTATGGAAAACAGTGTTTTCCTGCCTTCACTCAGCTCATAGAGTAACCAGTTTCCAATCATTCTTGCATTATTCCATGGAGATTCTAGGAGTCAGTCCATGGGTGTCCTCTTCCATCTTCTCTATGCCTCTGATTTCTTTGCTTGCTTTCAGTATATAATTGCATGGGTTGGTGGTTTTGTCATATTCACTCATAAGATTTCCTTTAAAAATCATAAGGGAGTTTTTTTCATCCATAAACAAAAGTGAAATTATTCATTTGCAGGAAAATAGATGGACCTAGATATCATCATGTTACATAAACTGAGCCAGGGTCACAAAGACAAGCATTGAATGTTTCCTTTCATACATGTGATCAAGGAACAGAGGAAGACTTGAAAGAGAGGACTGTTGAAGTGCGGAAGGGCAAAAGGAGAAGAGGTAAAGATATAGAGGGGGTGCATATAATCAAAGCACATTGTATGCATGTATGGAAGTGATACAATGAAACTCCCTATTCTGTACAGTTAATATATACCAACAAAACAAAATACAAAGAAAATTTTCTTGGAATCCAATACTTATAGAAATGTAAAATGAACAAACTACATCTAAATATGTTTGCATGGGTAATAAAATAAGCTAAAAGGAAAAAAATGCTAATTAAATGATTGAATCATACTAAACAGAAAATGTGGCAGATTTCTGCTTTTTTTGTCTTTTCCAGACAAGGTCTCCCTGTAGCCTCAGCTGTCCTGGAACTCACTCTATAGACCAGGCTGGCCTTGAATTCACAAAGATCCGCCTGCCTCTGCCTCCCAAGTGCTAGGATTAAAGGTGTGAACCACCATGTCTGGCGATTTCTGCATTTTTGCTAATATTTCTATCAGAGACTTCATCAGAAAATTTAACTGTAAAAAACCTTAAATATAATATGGGCTAAAAAGTGCATTTTTAGCAAATTAAGAAGATTCTTAAACTTTATAAAGGTTTTAACTAATGTGAATTTAATTGAAAGTGATAATTTTATATCACATAGACTTAATAAATATATGTAGAAATTATTGCAATATCTCTTTGCAAACACACCGTTATTTGAGAAGGGCAGCACCCCAACATTGCTGAACAAGTTTCAGAGACACATGTCTGGAAACAACTTTATGTTTTACCGTTTTACATTATTATAATCTGTAGTACTTTCTCTTTTCCAAATTCACATCTCATTGCTCTTCAGTCATCCATTCTTTACATTGACTATTTATGTGTTTTAAAAAATCTTCCCCTTCCTCACGTATTCTCTTGATACAGCCTGTGGTTCCAAGTCTGTCTTGAATACAGGCATCCTAAGTATTGTCAGTTTTCTTTAGAAGCTACATGGCTTCATATTCTGGAAGGTAATGGACAAATAGGATAATGGTAAATCTTCTTTCTTACACACCACAGTGCATTGTTAAACTAACTTTTTCTCTCTTCCTTCCTTCCTTCCTTCCTTCCTTCCTTCCTTCCTTCCTTCCTTCCTTCCTTCCTTCCTTCCTTCCTTCCTTCCTTCTCTCTCTCTCTCTCTCTCTNTGGACAAGTCACTTAACTTCTTTGGTATTAAAGCCCAGTGGCTGATGAGGTTGCAGGGAGAGTTGTCCAGCCCCACTTAATTGGTCCCAGTGAGGGAAATTTAGCCTCTTTGTTCATCTGGACTTAATAAGACTTTTACTGCAAGCTTACAATAAAGTTACCCAGTCAGAAACCCAAGAGGCAGCTCTGTCGTCCAGATTGCTGAGGTATTCAGGACAGCTGTAAGTCCTCCATCTGCAAAGGAGAAGTTTGAATTATTCCTCAATGACCTCTCTCATCAAAGATACTTCCAGGTACCAGATACAGTGCTCAGTAACAGCATTTTTACTTGCAGAAGAATGGGTTAGAGTGGTTTTTTTGCTTTGGTTTTTCAAAGCTGTACTATTATATTAATCATGGAAGCCCCATATTTACAGCCCAGAATATTATCATCATTACAGTTATAGTCACAATAATGGTAATAATGATGGCAGTTTATTACTTCTTCCTCTTTCTTTCTTTCTTTCTTTCTTTCTTTCTTTCTTTCCTTCCTTCTTTCTTTCTTTCTTTCTTTCTTTCTTTCTTTCTTTCTTTCTTTCTTTCTTCTTTCTCTCTTCTTTTGTATTTTGTAGCTCCAGGTGGCCTGGAACTTGCTTTGTAGACCAGGCTAGCCTTAAGCTTTATTTCGAATGTATCCACAACATATTCACCATCAAGGGCAGCATTTCTAGTGTTCCCACCATTTACGTGGTCAAGAACTTTTCCTCTGGTTTGTAATCTCCCAGTGATACATGGTTTCAGAGGTGTTAGTCTATCACGGTGTGGAGGACAGAGCAGTTCATGGAATGGTGGCCAGAGGTAGAGAAAAGGTGACTCATGAGATTTCAGTGTTCCATGGCATTGTGTTTGGGACTTCTACTTTGCATAAAACTTTCTATTTTTTTACCTTCCACCCTCTCTCTCTCCCTCATTCCCTCTTTCCTTTCTCCCTCCTGCCCTTGATTCCTCCCTCCTTCCTGTTCTTTATTATTTTGTTTTTTTGAGACAGTGTCTCACACTATATACCAAGTTGATCTGAAACTCACAGTGTAGTCCAGGCTGGCCCCAAACTCACAGTAATACTCCTGCTAAGTGATGGGATTGTGTGTATGAGCTACTATACCTGGCTACAACACTGTCATAGTCACTTTTTTTTTTTACATTTCAATATTCTTTATTTGTTATAAATCACATTAACCGGCTTTACAAAATCACAACTGGTTAGAGTCAGGAAAACACATCTGAGCTAATGCTACTGTTATAACAGGACATTGACAGTAAGTTGAAAAGGACAGAGAGAGAATAATAAAACCCTGGGCCACTCTTCATTTACAACTAAAATTGATGCTATCCTTAAACCGAAATGCGAGAAGTCTCTTAGAGAGGAAATTTTGTATCATTGACTAAGTCCCTATCCAGCATGCCTGGGGTAAAAATCCACTTAAGAGGAAAGCCTAGTCCTTTAGCCTTACAAAGCATTCTTTTTTTTTAAAATTTATTTTTGTATGTGTATGAATGTACTGTCTGCATGTAGATTTGTGCACTCGTGTTGTGCAATGCCGCGGAGGTCAGAAGAGGGTGTAGGATTTCCCCTGGAACTGGAGTTAAAGATGGTTCTCAGCTGCCCTGTGGGTGCTGGGGATTGAACCTGGGTCCTCTGCAAGAGCAGTCGGCACTCTTAACCGCTAGGCCATCTCTTCAGCCCCCAAAACATTCTTTAGAAACTAGCAGAAAGTCCTTCTTGCCCAAATGCAAATGGAATAGTTTGAGTACCATGGAGGTTGAGGGTTCTACAGAATTTCATCTTTGCAAAGGAGACACTCAGGTCATTGAATCAGGTAAGAGATCCTCCTATACCCTTGAAGGCTTTGGTGAGGTCTGACTCTTCACCAAATTCAGTTCATCTTCTCAGGATAAAAATCCTCCCAAGTCACCGGGCGGCACTTCATACTCCACACTTCTGTCCGATGGCCAGATTTCTTGTCCCCATTTTCATTTATCCCTTCAAATCAGAACATAACATAAAGTTCTTTTGTTTCAAAAGCAGAATGATTTCTTGCTTCTCTCTTTTGTTCTTAGCTATATCACTAGTTACCCTGTATCACTTGTTTCTGGAACTGGGAGTTATCAGGAACCTCCTTATAAAGCAGAACCATTTTCATTTGGTTATTATTTCATTGACCATTGTCCTTGTTGGAAAAGGAAATGCATAGGATTGAGTGCCCCAAATTGAACAAGTCCTATAATCTCTTTTCTCCTCAGAAGTGTAGTAATGTATACTTAAAAACACCTCTAACCCTTGTCAGGGTTTGTAAATCCAAGTAGAAAAATTCATTAGCATCTTTGTTAGAAATAGCTACCATTTATGGCATTACTTTTTGCACCTGTAATCAAGTCTTTTCCAAGTATTTTCTCCAGCCCTTTTAGTATCTATGAAAGGTAATATTAAGCATGATTTATAGGGGAGAAAAATTGATATTTTGAAAATCAACAGCTTGGAACTGGTGGAGCTGATACTCTAAGCAGGACACTACCAGCTGGCTTTGAACTCACAGTGATCCACCTGCCTCTGCCTCCTGAGTGCTGGTATAAAAGGCATGTGCCACCACACCTGGCTTACCATACTGCTTTGTGAAACTATTATTTGCGGAAAGGGATGCAGAATTTTGGGTTGATACCCACAAGTTAATATTATTTGATTGGAAAATGATATCTAGGAAGCAAGCTCAGAGCATGGGCTGTGGTCATTACTACTATGATTAATTTGACTGCCTGTCTGTCTGCCTTTCCCTCTCCTTGACCCATCCTCCCATCCTCCCTTCTCTTCCCCTTCCTTCTTTTCTATTAGCACAATGTCGCCGTGTAGCCCACTTTGGCCTCAAACTCATTGTCCTCCTGTCTCAGATTCCTGAGCGCTGAGATTACAGGCATGCATCATCTTCATTTGCTGCTGCTTCTTCCTCCTCCTCCTTCCTCCTTCCCTTCTTCATTCTCTTCCTCCTCTTCCTTATTCTCCTTTTTCCTCCACTTCCTCTTCTTTCTTCTTTTTCTTTCTCCTCTTCTTCCTTATCTTCATCGTTCTTGAGACAGGATCTTACTATATAACATGGCTGGTTGGGAACTCACTAGGTAGACTTCTGGCCCCTCAAACTCAGAGTTTCACCTGCTTCTGCCTCTGGAGTGTTGGGATTAAAGGTATGTGCCACTATGTTTGGCTTACTTAATTACATACTTTATTTTTTTACTACTTGCTTCTTTTAAACTTTTTTCTTTTAAATCCATGACATCAAAATATATTGATGAACTCTTGAATTCTTATTAATTTTTACAAAATATTGCAGTATAGTCTGATTTGCATTTTGGTTTACTATGAGTGAACTTAAACACTTTTCCATATGCTTAAGGACATTTGCAAAAAATCTTTTATTGGGGCTGGAGAGATGGCCTAGTGGTTAAGAGCTCTGACTGCTCTTACAGAGGACCCGAGTTCGATCCCCGGCACCCACATGGCAGCTGAGAACCGTCTGTAACTCCAATTCCAGGAGAATTCCAATTCCAGGAGAACTCCAGTTCCAGGGGAATCCGACGCCCTCTTCTGACCTCCACGGCATTGCACGACATGGGTGCACAAACCTACATGTAGACAATACATTCATACACGTAAAATAAATAAATAACAATATTAAAAAAATCTTTTCTTTGGGGGCTGGAGAGATGGCTCAGAGGTTAAGAACACCAACTGCTCTTGAAGAGGACCAGGGTTTGATTCCCAGCATCCACATGGTAGCTAAGAACCGTCTTTAAGTCCAGTTCCAGGGGAATCCAATACCCTCTTCTGACCTCCCTGGCATTGCATGACACAGTTGCACCAAGCTACATGCAGACAGTACACTCATACACATTAAATAATAAATAAATAAATAAATAAATAAATAAAAATAAAAAAAGAAGAGCTGCTATATCGTTAAAACAACCTTTTCTTTTTCTGAATGTCCTGTGCCAAGTCTCTGGTCCATTTTTTAGGATTTTTTCCTTAATTTTTAAAATTAAAAATATACTTGGGTCTTTCAGTGGTTAGAGTATTTTCCCAGCATGCATGAAGACCTTGTTTTGAATATTAACATTGCTTAAAAATAGGTGTGATGGTGTACCCTTGGATTCTCAGTACTTGGGAGAGAAACAAGAGGATTAAAAAGTTCAGGGTTATAGTTGACTACATAGTGAGTTTGAGGCCAACCTGGGTTACATGAAACCATGTCTCAAAAAGAAATTGGTAAAATATTAGTAATAATTGGCCTTTTTTTGCCGGCTCTTTCTGGGATTTTTATTTATTAAAAAATATGGAATGCTTCATGAATTTGCATGTCATCCTTGTGCAGGGGTCATGCTAATCTTCTTTGTATCATTCCAATTTTAGTATATGTGTGCCAAAGCAAGCACATAATTGGCCTTTTATAACTGTAAAATGTAATCTGCTGGGTTCTTTTTGGTATGTCTTTTATTATGATGGACATACATTTAAAATTTACTAACATTTCTTTTATTACACATGGACTTTGAATCTTCCTTAGATAGCCTTTTCCTCTACCCAGGTCTTAAAGGGTTAGTCATCTGTTTTCTTCAAGTTTTGAATAGCTAATATTTTTCTCCGTTTGTAGATGTGGAGTTCTTGCACCCGTTGTTTGAAGTTGATCTAAGTTTATTTATATTCCAAGTAGTTTTTCTGTTGTCTCAGTTATAATTTATGAAAGAGACCCCTTTGTTCTTGTCACCTGAGGTACCAACTTCACCATGAAGTCTTTCCCTGTGTAGCTGGGTCTGGCTTTGGGCTTTCTTCTTGGGTTCCTCGGTATGCTCACCCTTTCCTGTGCTGGGTACCATGTGGTTTTACTTACAAGTAGATCATCCTCTAACTCATCTTTTACAGATGAGGAAACAGAGCAGGTCAAGTGCTTTTTTTTGCAAACCCAGGAGTGGCAGAGTTAGAGCTCTGAACTGGTTTTCTGAACTTACAACACAGTACTTTTCCTCCTTGGCTGTGGCTGTGCTCTTCTTGTCTCTCTTTAGCTGCCTTTGGTAAGACTGGAAAATCGAGTTATGTTTGTCCATAGGAAAAACAGCCATTGGATTATACTTCTCCTGAAACCAGGGTCACGAGGCACATGCCTTGTAGGAGGATATGTGAAGGAGAGCCACTCTGCAGCCTGGATCCCTAGAGACTTTGACCTGGAAAGGCTGTGGCGAGTAGTGGAGGTCACATATAAGGAAGCTAAGAAGTGGAGGGGTAAGTGATGCATCCAAAATCGCACAGCTTGTTGGTGACAGAGATGTGGCTGTAGCACATGCCACCAAGTCTTTCGAGCCCCATGATTTATTGGACACTTTTTTGAACAACTGCTTCTTTTAAGCTGATGTACACTTGCGTGTACATTAAAATTTGACCTTGTTATATCACAACTTGCCCCAGAAGTTATTGGTAGACTGCCTATATTCTGTTTAAGTCCTGCTGGAGTTTTTACCTTAAGAATGAATAACTTGTTGGATGGGTTTGGAGAGACAATTCTTCTTATAAATAGTGCTAAAACTCCTTTTTTATATGGACCTGTTCAGCTAAAATCTAAACAACGAAGACATTTGATTTAGTGCAGGCATTAGATTGGAGTGCTAAGTGGTTGTTTTAATTTCAGAGTTTTTATAAAAGAGCTGCTCTCACTCTATAGTTGATTACAATTTAAAAACAAAGACATATGATTTATTATAAACAGTGTGTTTGAGAAAGAAACTTTTTTGATGAACTAAAAATATGTATTTCAAAAATCTTCAATTCCAGAAGATGTGGGGACCTGCCTCTTTTATTTTTTTCCATCTTTCAAATGGTATGCAATTGTTGGGTTTCAAATGGTGAGAAAGTCTGTCTTCCTTGGTCACATCAAAGAGTAAAAAGAGGAAATAGGAACCTTCTGGTTTCTGTGTTTGAGTTGATGAGAGGGCTCCAGGCATCTGGCGAGGTAAGCTGCAGCCTGGAATTGGCTTGTTTGGTCGTCCTTTAGTTGCTTTCTCTTCTCTAAATAGTCATCCAACTGTGAGAATATTAGCTATTCAGAGTGGTAGCTCAGGCACATTTACATCATAGAAAGCTGTGCCCTTTAACTATAGTCAGAAAATCATATGGCACCTGAGAATGCTAATATCCAGTTTATGCAAAGAATATGACATTTCATTTAGCCAGGACAAATAAGTTTAAGAAATCTGTTGTATAGCTATATCTGTTCAATGTATCTATTAGACTACAGTTAATAACAATGTAGTGTGTCCTTGACTATCACTAACAAAGTAGATTTTAAGTGTTCTCAAATAATGCATGTGATAATTAGCTTGGTCAAGAACTATGAAATATGATAATATCTATCCCTGTTTCCCCTTCCAACTCGTTTTTTTTTTTTTTTTTTTTGGTCTTTTTGAGACAGAGTCTCCCTGTAGCCCCAGCTGACCTCGAACAACTCACCTGGAGTTCAGGCTGGCCTTAAACTCACAGAGATCCACCTGCCTCTGGCTCCTGAGTGCTAGAATTAATGGCATGTGCCACCACACTGCTCCAACTCCTTTTATATGCCCCCAAATGCCCCCTCTCAACTTCATGTCTTTTTTGTTTGATAACCGACTAAGGCCAGAGAGCGATGCCCATGTGGGGCCATCCACTGGAGCACGGGCACCCTACCAGTGGCTGTTTCCTCAATAAAGAATGATTTTCCCTCTCCCATCAACTGTCCACTGCCAATAACTCCTCAGTATGTGGCGGGGCCTGGAGATCACCTGCTGTATGCATCTGTGCCTGAATTTTGGCTGGGCTATCTTGTACAGGTCTTATGCAGTAGAGGCCAGGCTGTTTTGCAGTAACTAACAATGCTTGAATTGGATTTGAAGCCTGCTCCATGGGAGGGAATTTCATGCCTGGTACCATAATGCTTGTCAAAAGCCCATGGGCCAGGAAGGTCATAGGCCCTAGGTAGTACCTGCTGTTGTTATTATGCTACGTGGTCATGCTGTCAAATTGCCTTGTAATATTTCTGTGTATACCTGTAAACCTGGTTTGCTCTCAGCCTTGGTCAGAGAAGTTCCTTTTAGAGGTGAACAAGTAGTAAATGGAGAGATGCATAACTGGTCAATGTGCTCAGCCCTAAATGGGACATCTATATGAATCCCACCAAAACCAAAGCTCAGGAAACATCACAGACTATGAGGTGGAAAGAGTAGATGTACTGTATATGTATATTTTAAAACAATTTTTAATTTTCAACTAAGATAATGTTAATGATGATAATAATTAGTAATAATATAAAATTAATGGATATAGTATAGATCTTGGCATGATATAAACTCAGTTAATGGCAAGTACCTGAGCTCCAAGCGCCCTCCTCCCCATTGATTTGGGCCTCTTCTCCTCTTCGGTTAGCAAATTGAAAACCTCTGCTAACTACCAGGCTAAAAGCAATGGCTGAAGACTGTCAGAGTGGCTCCATGGGGTGACCCAGGGAGGGTCATGGTGGGGAGGAGATTGTAGCCTCTTAAATCAGGTAAATAATTTATCTGATCATTAGGACTATCCATAATAAACCTAGAATCCTGTTTGTTTGTTTGTTTGTTTGTTTGTTTGTGTGTGTGTGTGTGTGTGTGCATGTATGCTCTACTTTTTCAGTAGTTTCAGAAATTTTTGCATACAACTGCTCCTGAAAGACAACATATTTGATATATTTTTATTGGTAAGGTGTTGTGTTGTGAAGCTACGTTTGGGTGAATGGGTCTCTGCTATGAGGAGAGTAGGCACTGGACAAAGAGCCTGACACAGTGTCTTTTATTTAACCAAGTGTCAAATTATGGTACAGAAGTAAACACCCCTAATTTCTCTCCCAAATCCAAATCCAAAATGATTCCATATCAACACTTTTTGAGCACTAACATGACAGTACAAGTGGAGAATTCCATATCTGACCTCATGCATGGGTTGAAGTTAAAATGCATGGACACTAGAATACTGCATACAATCACCTTCTCAGTCTATGTGTATAAGGTATATACAACATTAAGTTAATTTTGTTTTCCAACTTTTGGGTCCCATCTCCACAATATATCATGTATATGAAAATATCCTGAAATCTGAAAAATATGAAGCATTTCCTTTCCGAAGAATTTGGGAAAAGAAATGCTTATGTAGGCTCCTTTTGTTCCTCACTATATCTTGAAAAGGGATGACTTAATCTTTAACACTGGCAAAAAGCAAAATGGAAAATATCTAAAAGCATATGGTGGTATCCTAGTGTTAGACTGACATGTGACAAGATCCCAAGTGTCAGAAAGATTATTACCTTCCTGTCCCCCTGCCCTAGTATTCAAAGCAAAATGGATGTATAGGTACCTGAAACATAGCTATGCTGAAATTAACATGGCTTCTTTCTGGAATCTCTGGTAATCCTGAGCTCTAGTTTTCTTTCTCTTTTAATCTCCTTACTGCTCATATTTGCTCTGTTTTTACTCTGAGAATAATGTAAGCATATGCCCCTTTGACCTATTGGCTAATATAGCACTGGGCATATTAGCAAACTGTATGCATTCCTTAGGAATAAGCAAGGGGTTACCTCAACAGGAAATGGGTATTTTTCAGGTCTTACACTAGTATTTCTGAAAATCCTGTTTAGGGAAACAGTTATTGAGCACAGAGTAATACAATATTTAAATTTTTTTAGTTGTGAATTTATTTCTATTTACTTTTTTTGAAAATAAACTATAGGTTAATTATAAAACACATTTAGAGATTCACATTTTAACAGTAAAGTTGAAGCAGGTTTTGATACATGATATATACTGCCCATCATACTAAGTATTTTATATGCACAGTTCATTGAATCATTGTATGACTCCATGAGAGTTTTATTTTTATTCTATTTTGCAGAAGAAGAGGCAGGGTCAGAGAAGTTAAGAAATTTGCTCAACCTCACAGTGTGGTATGTGACAAAGTTGGAATTTGGATTTAGCCAGGTGTCTTTGGGCCTATAGGTGAAACTACTGTTTATGGTCAAGAATATGTTCTATGTTCTTTGTGATTTTGGCTGGCAGAGATGGAGAGAAACAATGATCTTGGTAGTCATAGGATAAAAATAGCAAAGCATCAATCATTCTGAATCTCTGAGCAAGATAGAACTACCCATAAATAAATAATTTTCCATTATTTTCAACTTCTATACATTGGATCTATTTTGGACAGAGAACAGATATTAAGAGACCTCTTGCCCGGTCCAGCTCCGCTGTCACACAGATGAGAAAACTTCACCCCAGAACCACTTTTCACCAGATCTTAAGTTAGAAGTTTGCATTAGAATTGAGAACAATTATTCCATTCAATATTTCTTTTCTCTAAAAGATTATCATAAAACTATTCCATCCAAAGGATCATATCAATTATTAGGGGAAAGGAATTCACATTTATAATAATTGGTATTTTATTTGATGTGCTGACATTTTATTTTTCTTTTTTAAATTTTTTATTTTTCTCTATGTGTATGAATGTACTGTCTGCATGCAGGTCTGTGCATCCGTGTTGTGCAATGCCGCGGAGGTCAGAAGAGGTGTCGGATTCCCCTGGAACTGGAGTTCTCCTGGAATTGGAGTTTCAGACGGTTCTCAGCCGGCTGGGGATGGAACCCTGGTCCTCTGCAAGAGCGGTCGGCGCTCTTAACCGCTAGGCCATCTCTTCAGCCCAATGTGCTGACATTTTAAAAGTCATTTGGGGCCAGGTGTGGGAATTGTGGCCTATGGCTTTAATCTCAGAACTTGGGAAGTAGAGCAGGAGGATTTCTGTGAGATTGTGGCCAGCCTCAGATGATCTACATAGTGAGTTCCAGGCTAGCTGGGACTAAGTAATGAAATCCTGCTTCAAAAAGCAAACAAACAAAATAATTTAATTTTCATGAGACTCTATACCTTGATTATACTGTACCAATTTTGAGCATACATAAGAAAGAGGGGAAGCTATTACCTATGCAAATAAAATACATTACTAAACACTAATTGGAATTAATGACTCAAAAGAGAAAAATTATAACATATATTGAACAATATATGAACATGTATATCAAATGCCTCCTTGATAATCAAATTCAACTGTTAGAGAGCAAAAGGGAGGTTTTTTGGACCATTCATAATTTCTTGGAATTGTAAACTTATGGTAGAAAGCACCAAATACACCTAAGGATAATATCTAAAAGCATGGGCTTTAGCTAAAAAACCTGAATTGTTATCCCAAGTCTTCCCATTACATTATGCCCTTGAATTCTGCGCCCTGTATCTTCTAAATCAAATATGGATGCAGATAATGGCAGAATACACCTTTGTTACCCTGGGTAATAGCAGAATTAATACACTGAATGCTTGGGAAACGTTTAATGAAAATGCTACTTACAGAGTGAAGTTGGAGCAGGAGCTAGAGCACACCTGAGCTAGCGGCAGCGAGATTTTTATCACCATCCTAGGCCTCATGGGAGAAGCCACTGGCCAGAATCTAGAAAGAAAGACTGTTGAAGACAAAATGAACCAGTCTTTAGAGCAGCTACCTTACAGTGTGCCACAGGGGAGGGATCCAGGAAGGAAGGACCATAACCTCACACTTCCCCTGTCTTCTGATCTCATCTTGGCAACTCCCCTTGGCAAAATACAACCAAGTAAACATAAAGCAAACCATTCAGTCCCTGAAGTCTCAAGGCCCAGAGCTAGGTATGGAAGGGCAGAGAATATTGGAGGGGTGCAGAGGCAATGAACAAACGTCAGAGTTTTTATGAGGATAAAGTTAATGATATCCATACATTCAGAGCATTCAGAGCAACATCCAGCACCATAAAAGTATGGATAAATCCTCAAAATTTGATGTAGATAGAATCCATTAGCATGAAGAGTAGGTCTTCTTATATTTTTATTTCTGGTCTTCTACTAATAGATGGACAGAAAGTCAAAGATTTTGACTGTGATTCATTATTTCTCAGAAGCAATGTCTACAAAGAAGATGATACTCATCTTTGTATCACACAGATGCCTTCCGATAGTTCGAATTGAGCAAACACAGCATATAATCTTTAAGTATTGGTGCTTGAAAGAATGCTTAACCAGGAAAGTTTTTTCCACATTGCTGCTCTTCTCTGTTTCCCTTTTCTCCCTGAGCTATTCTTGCACAAGTCAGATTGTATCTTCTCGCACTTGACTCTGAAAAGACCTCTACATTCTTGTTGACATCTAAGGAGAATTCTTTCATATAAGAAAGAGCCATCTGGATGATGAGAATGTGGGCTATACCACACTCACCCCATCAGTTTATCATAGTTAGTGGGATAGAAACCAACAAGGTTATTTCAGCTATTTGTTTTCGAGATGTTTAACTGTTTGTTATCTTTAGGGACTGTCTGACTTGGGCATAAAAGATGGAGCTGTATGACATCTGGAGGTTTGTCAGTGCTGTTAACTCTATTTCCCAGATGTTGGTATTGTGAATTGCAGATACTGAATCAGGAGAGGCATGCAAAGAACATGCTATTCAAATTCCTTTGCCAGCTTGTATTTTCTATCTCTTTAATGCTGATCCACCTCTTCTGGAAACATATAGAAAAGAGGCAGTTGAGTGGGAAGCAAATGGCTGTGAGGCATACAGACTCACGTGGTGAATAAACAGTCTCATGAAATATCATTTTTCTCAAATGTTTTTTTGAATTAATTGGTTCCATAAATAATTTCTTTTCAGGCAGAGATATATCTGCATAGGAACTCTATACGTGGTTTTGGTTTGGCAGACCTGAAAAGAAATTGTATTTATTAATTCCTACTAAAGTTCATGTCAGTATCTTTCAATGTCTTCATTGGTTACACAGTTCCAAGCTAATAGTGTCTGAATAAGTAGACACAATAAAAATAATTCAGTAAACAAAGCCAAATTAAAGAGGAAAGTTGTATCTGAACTCTGTATGGAGTAATAGCTGAGGGTGTGGTGAGGAGTGCACTAATAAATTTAATATTCTCAGCTATGACATGTGAGATATAGGACATGATCAACTGAAGTAACATGTATCAGTTGAACCTACTTCCCAGGTTGTAAAGAATATTTATCATGGGATACTATCTCTTTTTTTCTTCTACAACTCTTTTTATTGATATTTTGAGAAGTTCATACATTTTGATCATATTCAGATCCCTGCCCCATCTCCATCTTCATGTTACTACCTCATCTGACTTCATATATTTTATTATTATTATTATTACTTTTTAAAAGCTTATCAAGTCTAACTCCCCAAAATGCTCTTGGGTGTAGGTCCTTCCTCTGGGTTCTGATCAACCTATCAGCCATCAGATCATTTAAAATATTTTTGCAAATTTCATGCAATAAATTTCAATCATATTAAGATCTTCTTCTGTGTCTGTACCTCCCTCATTAATCCTCTACCAAATTTCTGTACTTTAATATGTATATATGCATGTATTTATATATAACAGGTAAAGGTTTGTGGAGTCAGATGTCTGCCCCCAAATGCTCTTCAGTGTGGGTTCATCCACTGGAGCCTGGTTAACCCACTAAGAGTCTCACTCTTTTTTTTTTATTGATGCTTTGTGTATTTCATACATCATTTTCCAATTCAGTTCAGGCATATATCCCCTTCCCTTACCCCCACCCCACCTCTACCCATCCCAGATCATGCATTCTGCCGTAACTTTTCTGCATCTTTCTCTGTTTTTTTTTTTTTGTTTTGTTTTCATTTTTTTTTAACAATAAGTGATAATCTGTGAGTACAAGCATCCTTCATGTAAAACCAATTTGCGAGCAGTTGTGCCCAAACCCACACAGCTCATGGGTCCCACCATCCAGCAGGGGGGGCTTGTATGTTCAATCAAGTTGATCAAATGAGTGTCCAGTCTATATTGTTCGTCCGTTTTCACAGCTCACCCCTTAATCTGCATGCCACTTTACCATTATGATTCCTCATCCCCCGCTTCCGCAGAATTTCTGTTCCCCAGTCTTAGCAGAAAAGATCGCACCGGTGGATGCGAAGCAAAACACTCTACTTTCTCTGGAGCGTTTGTCTTTGGTCTCCGAGTCAATTCTGGTGTTTTCTTTCATGGGGCCTGATCGTTGTCCCGGCATAACTTTCGTATCCCTATCAATGAAGCACATGCAATCCTAGATATATAGGTATTTAAAACAGTACTAATTATTCGCCCTTTCGATCCTACTAATGAATGTAAAGCATGCACTTAGATCTATAGGTATTTAAAACAGTTTACGCTACTTGTATGGTAGTTTACTTTGGTATAGACAAAGGTGTTTGGATGGTTATGTTAATCCATGAATTACATTTTCTTTTGTTAAGTATGACAGTGGTCACTTCGTTTTTTTTGTGGCTTACAAACATTTACCTAACTAGTTAGAGGATTGTCCAGCTTTGTGGCATTCATGCCGCTGGGTTCTTCTCCAATGAGAGAGCTCAAGGAAACCTGACTCTTTCCCCTTCCTAGCAGTCATTGTTGCCAGTAGTTCCTTAGATAGGATTGAAGTTTCTTACCTCCCTTCCTGTGATTGCATGCTGGTTGATTTTTTGTTTGGCTTGAACTTTGTTCCGTGGACTTTTCACTCCTTTTTTTCCATTGTTTATGCATGCCTTCGCTGCTGAGTCTTCATATGAGGATATCTGTATCCAGTTTCTGCTCCAGAAACTCTATTTTCTTTGTCGTGATCACTCTGTCTTGTCGATTTCCCGATCTCCTTCGTCACTCCTCCTTTTGTCTGCACCTGATTCTTGCGCCCTTGGGTAGGCATGGAACCTAAGTTGGTATAGGTGTTTCCTCTACGGGGATAACAGTGTGTGTTCTTGTGCTTAGTCACCACTCTTGCTATGATGAGGCGCCCATTCTTTTCGCCTCGCGGAGTTGAGAGATGCAGTATCTATGGAAATGGATTTCCTTCCCTCCTTCAGGGATCCCAGCCTATTTGCTTTCACTCTGGGCCTATACCATGAAGGGGGCGAGAGACCTATTTCCCCCACTATCGAAATACCATTTTCCTCCACTTCTTTTACTTACCTTTGGTCCTCTATACATTTTATTGCCAGAAATTATGGAACACCCAACCTTTTGCACCTGTTCACCACTGACCGATCTCCTATGGAAAAATGTTTGGAACATGATACAGGATGGAAAGATTACTTCAGTATTAGAATAACAAACCTCTTATGAGCGCTTACATTGGTCTCAAGGGCTGATTACCGTGGCAAAACAGGCATCCTGAGTTGCAGTTGTCTTCTTTCTTTTTGGGTACCCCAGACCCTCAATCGTAAGTATACCTATACCTCCCTCGTATATTATTTTCATTTATCTCCTTTATCCTCATATATTTTAACCCTTTACTTCAGTTGATCATGTCTACTCCTCTCTATATTTTGTGGGAAGTTACCCCTATACTATATTTACTGTATTCTTCAGTTGATTCATGTCCTATATTCTCCTCATTTTGGCCGTGAAGTTATACATATCTAATATATCTATCCGCTATCATATATATATATATATATATCCAGCCCATTAGGGATATTTTTCTGGGCCAGTCGTGGTTTGTAGGCTTTACCGTTGGGTATGACTATATGTATTGATTGTTTATCTCCTTTGGCAGCTTGGATAGCACCTTCCAATTGCATAAGAGCTGGTTTTCAGGGATGAGGCTTCCAAGTTAGTTTCAGCTTCATTACGCTAAGTCCTGTGTCTGAAGCGTGTGGTATCTTCAACAGTACGGTCTTACCTTCATGTTCTGGAAGAGAACCAAGGGCTATAGCAAAACTTTATGTTATTTTTGGAGTCCCTTGGACTCTGACCAACAACTCAAAGTGAGATTTCCCTTGCCTGGCACTGAAATTTTTGTTATATAGCCTTCAACTATACACACACACACACATACATATTTTGTATGTATTTTTAGTAAGCTTATAAAATAATGCATTGGACTGTGAATTCTTCAGTTATATCCACAGTTAAGTGTAGCTCTCACCACTCATCAAAGAAGCCTCTTTTTTTCAATAGATTGGGACATTTACAAAGCTCTACAACTGGTTGAAATGCAGAGAATAATTTTCAGAAAACAATATTTTCCATGTACTTTTCAGAGCTATAAAATTTGCATAAAATTAATAACAGAATTTATTTTTAAGATTTAAGCAAGAAAAATGAAAAAAACCTTTAAGAAGAGTTTCTTATGTTGATGATGATATTGTACTTCCTAATGGCTACTACTAAATTTTTATTTTTAAAAGAAAATCCATTTATTGCATATTCTGGATATTAATCCTCTATCATGTGTGTAGCAGGTGAAGATTTTCTCTTACTCAGTAGGTTTCCTCTTCATTTCCTTGGTGGTTTATTTTTCTGTACAGAAGTTTATGGAGGTCCCACTTGTCGAATATTGATATTACTGCCTGAGCAACCAATGTCTAATTTAGAAAGTCCTTTCCTACACCTATATCTTGTAGGGTACTGACTGTGTTTTCTTTTAGCAGTTTCAGAGTTTCAGGTTTCATATTGAGGTCTTTGATTCGTTTGGATTTGACTTTTGTGCAGGATGAACAATAAAGATCCAATTTCATTCTTCTGCAGGTGAAGATCCAGTTTTGCCAGCACCATTTGTTGAAGATGCTGTCTTTCTTTCAGTATGTGGTGGGCTGAAGTAGCATGCATTCATTTTGTGGTGTTCTGTTATGTTCCATTGGTCTGTCTGTTTTGTGCCAGTACCCTGCTGTTTTGATGACTACAGTTCTGCAACATAGTTTGAGATTTGGTATGGTGATCCTTCCAGCATTGCTCTTTTTGCTCAAGATTGGTTTAGGTATCTGAGGTCTTTTTTATTTCATATGCATTTTATGATTTATTTCTAGCTCTGTGAAGAATGTCATGGGGATTTTGATTGGGATTGCATTGAATCTATAGATCACTTTTGGTAGGATGGTCATTTTCACAATTTTATTTCTGCCAATCCATATCCACAAGCATGGGAAGTCCTGCCATGTCCTCATGTCTTCCTCTATCTATTTCTTCAAAGATTTAAAAATTTAATTGTAGATATATTTAATGACTTTGGTTAGGTTATTCCTGGATATTTTTAAGGCTATTGTGAATGATAGGGTTTCAATGTAATATTTCACCAAGTACTTGTTATTGGTATATTAAAGGGCTAGTGATTTTTGTAAATTGATTTTGTAACCTGCTGTTGTGCTGAAAGTATTGGTTATTTCTCAGAGCTTTCTGGTGCAATTTTGGATCTTTTATGTATAATATCATACTCTTCTTTTCCAATTAGCACTCATTTAATTTCTTTCTCTTATTGCTTTAGTAAAAGTTTCAAGCACTATATTTAAAAGAAGTGGAGATAGTAAATCATCTTATCTGGTTACTTCTTTTAATAGGAAGGCTTCCAGTTTTTCTCCATTTAGAATGATAGTGGCTGTGGGTTTGTTAAATATAGCTTTAATGACGTTGAGGTATGTTCCCTCTAGTCCAATTCCCTTTAGGACTTTTAACATGAATGCATGTTGGATTTTGTCAAAGCCCTTTTCTCTATTGAGATGATAAATGACCCCATAAAAAGATGGGTTAAAGACTCGAAGAGAGTTCTCAAGTGAAGAAATAAAACTGGCCAAGAAACACCTTAAAAAGTTCTCAACTTCCTTAGTGGAGAAATGGAAATCAAAGTCACTTTAAGATTTCATCTTATCCCTGTAAGACTGGCTAAGATCAAGAGAAAAAAAGACATCAAATGCTGGCAAGGACCATCACTGCTGGTGGGATCGCGACTTGTGAAAGGCAGTGTGGAGAACTCTTCAAAAGCTAAAAATTAATCTCCCATATGATCCAGTTATACCAATCCTTGGCATATACCCAAAGTACTCATACTACTGCAGAGATAGCTTGCACAACCAGGATTGTTGTTGCTCTTTCCATAATAGCTAAGAAATGGAAACAATCTAAATGTCCCTCAACTGACAAGTAGAAAATGAAAATGTGGTACACTTACACAATGGAGTTCTCAGTGGTAAGGAAAGATGACATCATCAAATTTGCAAGTAAATGGAGGGAACTAGAAACTTATACCAAGAAAAATAACACAGACCCTGAAAATCAAGCAGTGTATGTTCTTCCTCAATTGTGGATCTTAGTTCCAAATAACACAGACCCTGAAAATCAAGCAGTGTATGTTCTTCCTCAATTGTGGATCTTAGTTCCAATCCATTATATGTGAGTATATATTCTTATGAGTATATATTCTTTTTTTGTGTGTTTTTGAGTATTCTTATGCAGGATCCAGGAAAATGGAAAGGAACAATGGAACTAAAAGGAAGGAAAGAACCCAAGAGACAAGAATTGTAGGGAACAGATGTTACCAAAAAGGAAAAAGGAAAAATGGGGATATTCACCTGGGAAGAGAGGAAGTCAGACAAGGAGAAAGAGAGAGAGAGAGAGAGAGAGAGAGAGAGAGAGAGAGAGAGAGAGATAATAAAGCTTATGGAAAATCCAGATGGAAATGTAAAAATACGCATACCATTTCTGAATTCATATACATGTGTATAGCTCAAAGCTATTTATTAAGAAACACAGTGCCTGACAGGAGAAACCTCCCATTGAGTTGTTGATCAGAATAGTTAAAGAGACTCCCAGAGTAACCTAGGCTATGGCCACAGCCGTTGAGTCCTTATAGAACTTGAATGTAAGAGCTTATTGCTGAAGACAGAATATACTTTCGACACAGCACTTGGAGCAATGGAGCTGGAACTGACCTGGAAGTCTCCTCCCTGAAGATTAGCCCTCATAGTTCTAGAGGAAGCTATGCAAGCCGCTAATGGAGAAAATCAATGGTCCAATGCCAGCTTCGAAGCCTATTAACCACAATAAAGACTGCCACAACAACTATAGCAGTGTAGTGTCTCATTTATTTTGGGTGTAATCAACAGCTATCTCATTGGACTTAAACCCCTCTCAATGGGAGAAAACTCAAGGATGGTACTGTAACAATGACTGGAGAGGTTATAGATCCTAGAGAAATTCCCATCTCTGTCATATCCCTAGACAACTGAAATTTCTTTCTGTATGGAGAAGGCCACAAGTGCCCACATTTAGAGAACAAGAGACCGCAGAGAGTGTGTCCCTGTCTAGGACTCTCCACCCATCCATAGCTCAGAGTCAATTGCAGAAGAGGTGGCAAAAAGAGTACAAGAGCTAGATGTGGTACACGAACAGAGGCTTTCAGGCCTCTGGGAATTTGCAACAATGATGACAACATGCACAAGACCCATGCTGACTCGATCAGAGAAAAACCTAGCAAAGAACTGGTGAAATGGGCAGCAGGCCCAACCTTAGCTGAGGTACTACTGGCAACTGATTACTGAGGATTGAGGGAGAGTAGGTCTTTAAGGAAGGGACACTAGGTAGGCTGACCAGACTGTAGCGGATGAACTTGCATTGAGTGACATCTTGGTACAAATGCTTGACCAGGAAATCCAGAGGCTGGGGATGTGGAGAGGTTATGGAAGTTGTGGATGATTAAGATCTATTATATGAAATACACAAAACTTAATAAAATACATTAAAAAGTAAAAGAAAATCAAGGTTTTCAATGACCATAAATTAGGTACCTTAAAGATTTCCTTTTTTTTTTTTTTTTGGTCTTTTTGAGAAGAAGCCCCAGCTGTCCTGGAACTCACTCTGTAGACCAGGTTGGCCTTGAACTCACAAAGATCCGCCTGCCTCTGCCTCCCAAGTGCTAGGATTAAAGGCGTGCGCCACCACGCCCAGCTAAAGATTTCCTTTTTATGAAAGTAAAGATATTGGTTATTTTATTTTCTGGCAGAAAAGCCTCAAAATCACAAGTTTTAAAGAATAATTAATCTTCTACTTAATCCAAGATGGCAAAACTTTGCATAAATGTGAATCTCTGTTAGAGTGCATAGAATCAAAATATAATGTGGATAGATATAACTTACCTTAGCATCTGAAAAAAGAATTTTGAATTTATTTTGAAGTAAAACTCCATAAAATTAAGAGTAAAAAAAGAATTTTTAGAAGGAATGGATTATTGTTTAAATCTACATTTTAAAGATGAAAAATAAATATATTTAAGACAAGTATTGTATACATACTATTTAAAGAAACAGTTTGATAAATAAGCAATTACTTATCTTGGTTGAGCATTTAAAAAATTAAATATATTGCCTGGTGTGGTGGTGCATGCCTTTAATGCCAACACTCTAGTGGTAGGGGCAGATGCATGCAGATCTCTGTGAGACCGGGGCCAGCATGATCTACGTAGTGAGCTCCAGGACAGCTGGAGTTTCAAGGAAAACTTGTCTTAAAAAAAGTAAAATTGAATTTATTATTGAATTTACGGCTCACATCTTTAATCCCAGCACTCAGGAGGCAAAGGGAGACCCTGTCTCAAAAAGATAAAAAATTTCAGTGCATTTATGTGTCTAGATATAATAAATAGACAAGTAAGCACATGATTTTCCACAAATGTTGTTTTGTGGGTTAGGGAGGTAGCTCAGTTAATTAAATTCTCTAGGATGTACAAGGCCCTATGTTTGACCCCCAGAACCACATAACCTGGGTGTGATGGTGCATGTCTGTAAACTGCACTTAGGACGTAGGAGTAGGACAATCGGAAGTTCAAGGGCATCCTCAGTTACACAGCAAGCTGGAAGCCAGAGGGGGCTACATGTGAACCTGTCTAAAGAGAGAGGGAGAGAGAAAGAGAGAGAGAGAGAGAGAGAGAGAGAGAGAGGAGATAGATGCACAGAAAGAACCTATCTTCAAAGGCATTTTTTAAATTGCATTTGAGAATTATAGAAAAGTACCAAACAATAGATGAAATGAAAACCTTCACAAATACAGTAGCAATTAAAATAAACTATCATATATAATTTATATTGATTTATTATATATTAAATTAAAATATATTAACATTTTAAAATAATCTACTTTTTTTTTTTTTTTTTTTTTTTTGTTTTTTTTTTACACTTGTTTTTTTTTTTTTCTTTTTTTTTTTTTTTTTTTTTTTTTTCTTTTTAAAAT
>VZQC01014560.1:1032025-1152621 GCA_009823505.1 Rhizomys pruinosus
TTTTTTGGTCTTTTCGAGACAGGGTCTCCCTGTAGCCCCAGCTGTCCTGGAACTCACTCTGGAGACCAGGCTGGCCTTGAACTCACAAAGATCCGCCTGCCTCTGCCTCCCAAGTGCTAGGATTAAAGGCGTGCGCCACCACGCCCGGCTTAAAATAATCTACTTTAACATTAATGTTACTCAGTTTGCCTCACTTGCTAGCATCCACCTATGAGGGATACCATTCATCATTTGTTTTTCTGGGACCATGTTACCTCACTTAGCATAATATCTTCTAGTTCCATCCATTTCCATGCAAAGTTCATGATGTCATCTTTCTTTACCGCTGCATAGAACTCCACTGTGTACATGAACCACATTTTCTCTATCCACTTGTTGGTTGAGGGGCACTTGGGTTGGTTCCAACTCTTTGCTATTGTGAAGAGAGCTGCAATAAACATGGCCGTGCATGTATCTCTGTGGTAGGATGAGTCTTGTGGGCATATACACAGGAGTGGTATGACTGGGTCAGGTGGTAGGCTCATTTTTAGTCTTTTAAGGGTTCTCCACACTGCTTTCCATAGTGGTTGTACAAGTTTACATTCCACCAGCAGTGGATGAGTGTTCGCCTTTACCCACAACCTCTCCAGCATTTGGTGTCTTTTTTCTTGATCTTAGCCAGTCTTATCAGAGTGAGATGATATCTGAGAGTGGCTTTAATCTGCATGTCTTTAATTATTAATGATGTTGAACACATTTTAAGATGTTTCTCAGCCGTCTTTACTTCCTCACTTGTGAAGGCTCTCTGTTTAGCTCTTTACTCCATCTCTTGAGTGGGTCATTTGTTTTCTTTCTTTTTTTCTTCAAGTTTAACCTTTGTGTTTTCTTTTTTAAAATGCTTCTATTGATGTTTTGTGTATTTCAGACATTTTTTTATTCAGTTTAGGCATATTCCCTTTCCCCTTCCCCCCACACCACCTCATGCATACTGCCATAACTGTCCTGCGTCTTTCAGTCTTTTTTTTATACTTAGGAATTCACATTTTCCTCCATTAACTTTATATTACTCTAAAATGTGGATATATATAAGTATATATACTCTCCACCCATATACGGTAATTATCCAGTCTGAAAATAAGTGGTGGGTGGATTCGAGAGCCTTACATTATAACAACATACTTGCTTTCAGATGAACAGAAATATGACAATAGTGTTGTTCAGCTTGCCTTTCATCTATTTACCTGCAAAGTTCATAACGTCATCTTTCTTTTTTTTGTATGTTAATTTTTTAAAAATTTTATTTATTTTTGTATGTATATGAATGTACTGTCTGCATGTAGGTTTGTGCACCCGTGTTGAGCAATGCCGCGGAGGTCAGAAGAGGGCGTCGGATTCCCCTGGAACTGAAGTTCTCCTGGAATTGGAGTTACAGACGGTTTTTAGCTGCCATGTGGGTGCTGGGGATCGAACCCGGGTCCTCTGCAAGAGCAGTCTGTCAGAAGAGGGCAGCGGATTTGCCTGGAACTGGAGTTCTCCTGGAATTGGAGCTACAGACGGTTTTTAGCCACCGTGTGGGTGCTGGGGAACGAACCCGGGTCCTCTGCAAGAGCAGTTGGTGCTCTTAACCTCTAGGCTATCTCTCCAGCCCCCCTGTATGTTAATTTTCATTGAGAACATTTTATACAACATTTCTTAACCAAATTTCGACTCATTCCCCCATCCATGCCCCCCTCACCTCCCCCTCCCCGCCCCCTGCCAGAGCCATGTTAAGTCCTGTCTTGCATCTTTTTCTCAGTCTTTTTTTTTTTTTCCCCAGTTGGATGCAGAAGTTTGCTGTTTTGGTCAGTTTTTTGAATAGGTTTTTCTCTCTTTTTTGTTCCCTTTAATTTTATATTACTCCAAACCATGCATATATACACTCCATACATAAATCGGAATTACAAAGTCCGAAAATAAACTATAGGTTAATTCCAAAACATGTTTAGGGATTCACATTTTAACAGTAAAATGGCATGCAGGTTAAAAGAAATATAACTTTGCATTCTAAATTACATGCATGTTTTAATGTAATTTTTTGAAGGTTCTATAAGAATTTAATCTAAATTTTATAATCAGTTTACAATGTAAACTATACATTATTGTGATATTTCAATAACTCAGGGATTATACTGAAATTATTCTATAAAGCTATCAATAGTTTTTAAAAACTGTATATTATTCCAAAATATGCATATATACACTCCACACATGAATCAAAATTAAAAATTCTGAAAATAAACTGTAGGTTGATTCATAAGCACATTTAGAGATTTACATTTTAACAGTAAATTTGCATGCAGGTATAAGGTCATGTAACTTTACATTCTTTTTTTAGAATATGACTACATCTCTATATATGGTAATTACAATGTGTGAGTATAAGTAAGACAATTCTAGAGCCCATTTAGAGATTCACAATAGCACAGTTGCTTTCAGATACAATGAAATATAATAATAAAGTTGCTCAGTTTGCCTACCATCTGAGGATTTGGTGTTAGCATCCACAAATGAGGGAAACCATTCTCCTTTTTTTTCTGGGACTGTGTTACTTCACTTAGTATAATTGCTTCAAGTTCCATCCATTTACCACCAAAGCTCATGATGTCATCTTTCTTTACTGCAGCATAGAACTCCATTGTGTAGATGTACCACATTTTTGTTATCCAGTCATCCGTTGAGGGGCATTTGGGTTGGTTCCAGCTCTTTGCTATTGTGAAGAGAGCTGCAGTAAACATAGCTGTGCATGTATCTTTGTGGTAGGATGCGTCTTGTGGGTATATACCCAGGAGTGGTAGGGCTGGGTCAGGTGGTAGGCTCATTTTGAGTTCTTTAAGGGTTCTCCACACTGCTTTCCACAGTGGTTGTACCAGTTTACATTCCCAGTGTATGTACATACCAACAGTGGATGAGTGTTCCCCTTTCCCCACAATCTCTCTAGCATTTGGTGTCTTTTGTTTTCTTGATCTTGGCTAGTCTTATTGGAGTGAGATGATACCTTAGTGTGGGTTTATTTTGCATTTCCTTAATTATTAATGATGTTGAACACTGTTTAAGATGTTTCTCAGCCATCTTTACTTCCTTACTGGTAAAGTCTCTGTTCAGCTCTTTACTCCATCTTTTGAGTAGGTCATTTGTTTTCTTACTTCTTTGTTTTTTAAGTAGCTTATATATTCTGGATGTTAATGCTTTGTCTGATGTATCCGTGGTGAAGGTTTCCTCCCACTCTGTGGGTTTTCTCTTCACTTCCTTGATTGTTTCTTTAGCTGTACAAAAGCTTTTGAATTTGATGAGATCCCACTTGTCAGCTGTTGTCCTTATTTCCTCTGCAGCTGCTGTTTGATTTAGACAGTATTTTCCTACACCTATGTGTTGTAGGTTGCTGCCAACTTTTTCTTCTATCACCTTCAGGGTTTCAGGTTTTAGGTTGAGATCTTTGATCCATTTGGAGTTTATTTTTGTACAGGATGAGAGGTAGGGATTTAATTTTGTTCTTTTACAAATGGTGATCCAGTTTTGCCAACATCATTTGCTGAAGATGCTATCTTTCCTCCATCCATTGAGTTTTTTGGTCCCTCTGTCAAATATGAGGTGGCTGAAGTTATATGAACTCAAGTTTGGATCTTCAATTTTGTTCCATTGGTCAATGGTTCTGTGTTTTTGCCAGTACCAGGCTGTCTTTATGACTATAGCTTGAAGTCTGGTAATGTAATCCCCCCAGTATTACACTTATCACTCAGGGTTCCTTTAGCTGTTTGGGGTCTTTTCATATGAATTTAAGGATTTTTTTCTAAGTCCGTGAAAAAGCTCATGGGGATTTTGATTGGCATCACATTGAATCTGTATATTAATTTGGATAGAATGGATATTTTTACTATATTAATTTTTCCAATCCATGACCATGAGAGGTCTTTTCATCTTTTGATGTCATTTTCAATATCCTTCTTTAGGGTTTTAAAATTTTTGTTGTAGAGGTCTTTGGTGTCTTTGGTTAGGTTTATTCCTGGGTATTTTTTTTTTGAGTCTATTGTGATTGGGAAGGTCTCCTTATATTCCTTCTCCAGTTGCTTATTGTTGGTATAAAGGAAGGCTACTGATTTTTCTAGGTTTATTTTGTATCCCACCACTTTACTGAAACTTTTGATCATTTCTAAGAGTTTTCTGTTGGAGTTTTTAGCATCCCTTAGGTAAACTATATCATCTGCAAAAAGGGATAGTTTTACTTCCCCTTTTCCAATTAGTACTCCTTTAATTTTGCTTTCTTGCCTTATTGCCCTAGCAAGCATTTCAAGCACTATATTGAAGAGGAGTGGCGATAGTGGACAGCCTTGCCATGTTCCTGCCTTTAAAGGGAATGCTTTCAACTTTTCTCCATTTAGGATGGTGTTGGCTGTGGGTTTCTTGTATATGGCTTTGATTACATTGAGGAATGATCCCTCCAGTCCAATTCCCTCTAAGTCTTTAAGCATGAAGGGATGCTGGATTTTGTCGAAAGCATCTTCTTCATCAATCGAGATGATTGTGTGGTTTTTGTCTTTAAGTCCATTTATGTGTTTTATGATATTTATTGATTTACGTGTGTTGAATCATCCCTGCACCTCTGGTATGAATCCAACCTGGTCATGATGGATGATTTTTTTGATGTGGGTCTGTATGCGATTTGCAAGTATTTTGTTGAGAATTTTTGCATCTGTGTTCATCAATGATATGGGTCTATAGTTTTCTTTCTTGTTTGTGTCTTTGCCTGGTTTTGGTATTAGAGTGATGCTGGCTTTGTAGAAGGAATTTGGGATAATTCCCTCTGTATCATTCTCAAAAGTTTGAGTAATAATGGTTGTTAGACCTCTTTAAATGTTTTATAGAATTCTGCTGTGAAACCATCTGGGCCTGGGCTTTTTTAGTTGGGAGGCTTTTTTTTACATCTTCAATTTCCTCAAGTGATGGGTCTGTTTAAGCTGTCAATCTCTTCTTGGTTAAGCTTTGGCGAATCCCAGGATTTCAGATATTCATCCATTTTTCTTAGGTTTTCAAATTTACTAGAGTATAGGTTTTTGATGTATACTCATATGATTGTCTGGATCTTTTCTTTATCTGTTGTGATGTTTCCCCTTTCATCACAAATGCTGTTGATTTGGATTTTTTTTTTTTTTTTGGTTAACTGGGCTAGAGGTCTATTGTTTATCTTTTCAAAGAACCAGATTTTGGATTCATCGATTTTTTTGTATTGTTTTCTTTTTTTCTATTTCATTGATTTCTGCTCTGATTTTTGTTATTTCTTCCTGTCTGTTGGGTTTAGTGTTCATTTGTTGTTGTCTTTCAAGTGTTTTTATCTGCTCTGTTAGATCATTAATTGTTCTCTTTCTTTTTTTTTTTTTAACGTGGGCACTTAGGGCTGTAAATTTATAAATTTCCCTCTTAGGACTGACTTTAATGTATCCTACAGGTTTTGTTGTGTTGTATTATCATTTTCGTTTAGTTCCAGGAATGCTTTTATTTCATTCTTTATTTCTTCTCTGACACACTCATTGTTCAATATTGTGTTGTTTAGTCTCCATGTGTTCTTATAGTTAGTAGAGTGTTAATATTGAGTTTTATTGCACTATGGTCTGATAGAATGCATGGGATAATTTCAATCCTTTTGTATTTGTTGAGGTTTCTTTTGTGTCTCAGTATGTGGTCAATTTTGGAGAATGTTCCAGAAATGGGCACTGAGTATATTCTCTGGTGCTTGGATGGAATATTCTATAGATATCTGTGAGGTCCATTTGGTGTATTGTGTTGTTCAGTTCTGATGTTTCTGTTTATTTTTTGTCCAATTGACTTATCCAGGTGCCTTAGTGGGGTATTGAAGTCCCCCACTATTAGCATACTGGGACTCATCTGTGTCTTGAGGTCCTGAAGGATTGTGTTTATAAAGTTCGGTGCACCAGAGTTTGGTGCATAAATATTTAAGATTGTGAGATATTCTTGGTTAATTGTTCAATTGATAAGGATATAATGGCTCTCTTTTTCTTTTCTGATTAATTTTACTCTGAGATCTATTTTGTCAGATATTAGAATATCCACTCCTGCTGCTTTTTGGTACCATTTGCTTGGAATATTTTTTTTTTCTGTCCTTTCACTCTGTTTTTGAGGGTGAGATGAGTTTCTTGGAGGCAGCATATAGATGGATTCTGTTTCCTAATCCATTCTCCCAGTATATGTCTTTTGATTGGGGAGTTTAGGCCATTGATATTTAAGGTTATTATTGAGAGATGTGTGTTATTTCCTTTCAAATTATTTTTCATTTGCATTCTTGGTCTAGGTATTTTTTACTCTGTTATGCTTTTGGTAATTTCTCTCTTGGGTTGCTTAAGGATAGTTGCTCCTTTCCTCTGTTCTTTGAATTGCTTCGAGTATTTTCTGAAGTGTTGGTTTTTTTGACATGTGTTCTTTCATTTTGTTTATGTCATGAAAGATTTTTCTTTCTCCTTCAACTATGATTGATATTTTTGCTGGGTATAATAATCTGGGTTGGCATCTAAAGTCATTTAGTACTGGGAATACTTTGGTCCATGTTCTTCTGGCTTTCATCGTTTGCACTGAGAAGTCAGGTGTGATTCTGATGGGTTTCCCCTTATATGTAACTTGTTGTTTTTCTCTTGTGGTTTTCAGTATTTTGTCCTTGTTTTGAGCATCTAGTGTTTTAACTGTGATATGATGTGGGGAATTTCTTTTCTGGTCTTGTCTATTTGGTGTTCTATGTGCTTCTTGTATTTCTATGGTTTTGTCTTTTCTCAGTTTCGGGAAGCTTTCTTCTGTTATTCTGTTGAAGATCTGTTCAATACCATTCTCTTGGGATTCTTCTCCTTCCTCTATCCCTATGATGTGGAGGTTTGGTCTTTTCATAGTGTCCCACATTTCCTGGTTGTTCCACTCTTGTGTTTTAAAAATTTTTTTCATAATCTTTATTTGAGGTTTCTAGCTGTGCTGCATTATCCTGAAGGTCAGATATTCTTTTTTCTGCTTCTTCCATTATGCTTCTGAGGCTTTTTTCCCATCCTTTCCTGCTGATTGGATGAATGTTCAATTTCTTTTTTTATTTCATCCTGTGATTTCTTCAGTATTTCCACTTCCTTTTGGAGCTTTCATTCTTTTCTTGTAGCTCCTTGCTTTGCTGATCAGTTTCTTTTTTACTTTTAGCCTGAGATCTTTTCAATGTTTCTCCTTTCTTTCAGAGTTTGTCATTCTCTTCCTCTAGTTCTTTTCAGAGTTTGTATTTCTCTTCCTTTATTTCTTTTTTTTATTTATTTTATTTATTTTTTATTTTTAAGGGATTCTACAATATAATGACACAGTTGTTTGCAGATAACATTGATGTTACTCAGTATGTCATACAATTAGGTAATTGGTGCATTTTGCAAGTATCTATGTCCAAATTTTGAACAACCCGGTTCCCATAGTCCAGTTGGAGAAGCTTGTATGCACAGGCATGTTGATCAATCAGGTGTCCAGACTATATTCCTATAGTCTCATGATTCACCCCTATCTCTCCACAGCCCTTACAATCTACCACGCCTCCTCTTCCGCAGTTTGTTCCCTAGGCTTTGGGAAAGGGGCACAAGTGGGTGAGAAGAAAACAGTCTAATTTCTTTGGAGTTGTCATTTTGGACTCCGGTCTGTTCAGTTTGTTTCCCTTCACGGATTGACAGCTTTCACAGTGATACCCTTTTCAGTCATACTAACAAAGCTCAAGCTATTGGATGTACAGGCATTTAAGCAGTACCACTTATTGTGTCAAGCTAAGCTGTGAGCATAGACACAGATGCTTGGATGGTATGCTAATCCGCAAACTGTGGTTTCTCTATAAAGGGTGACAAGTTCTTATTGTGGCTTATAACATCGCCTAACCACTAGAGGACATAAGCTTGTGGCATCCGCTGTGAGTTATTCCTCCAAGGAGAGAGCTAATAGCCAAATAGTTTTGGGATATAATATAGACACTTGGCTGCCACTGTTGCACTGTATC
Organism: Rhizomys pruinosus; assembly: GCA_009823505.1. Taxonomy (NCBI): domain Eukaryota; kingdom Metazoa; phylum Chordata; class Mammalia; order Rodentia; family Spalacidae; genus Rhizomys; species Rhizomys pruinosus. Next base: position 1,040,049 of record VZQC01014560.1, read on the forward strand.
TCCAGGCTGTTGAGGTGTAGCTGATATTTTCGGAGGAGTCTTGTTTGTCTCAGGGAGACCAATATTTTGCTGTATTGCTGTAGTGGCCTTTGGTAACGCTCTCTAGCATTTCAGAGGCCAGTTGTACGCTAGCAGGTGACGTCTCATAACATTTTTCATGCTCACACCAGGTCTTCGACAACAGGGACTTACTGCCTTTCTCCTTGCATATATCCCATTTATAGGCAAAAGGCCTTTATAATTTGGGGGGGCGGGTTTGAATCCCCTAGCCAACATCTCCTAGGCAGAATAATTCATTGCTGATGTCAGAGCTTTCCTGTAGTAATATATTTTGCTTAATTACACAACTTATAAACACTTTACTATTGAATTTGGCTCTAGATAGAGAAATATCCTTTCACAGTTCCTATGCCTATCAATCAGTTAATACGTTGTGCCTGTTTTATAGGAAATTACCACCGTAACAATTGGCTCTAGTTTACAGTTTGGGAGTGGTTTCATTACCATCCTGTTTTCCTTTTTTCAAAAAAAAAAAAAAAGAAAAAAAAAGGGGGGGGAGAGGTAGGAAGGTTTCTCAGCATTAGGGTCCATTATTAACAGTCAACCCCAATATTATTCAGAGAGATGCTCAGTGACCGTGTCTCAGGCAGTCTGATGTTCCTCATTCCTTAGTGTTCAGATGGGTCAACCTCTCTGCTGACATTCCCCAGTTCATCCTGCACAGCCATAAGTTGTATGTTTTCAGGCATTTAGATTGGTGACTTTTACCTGTGGGAACATAAAATTCTCCTCCCATTGTTATTTTCAAGATCAGAAAAATTGAAAATTTATCAATAGGATTGAAACACAGAGTTTTCCATTTGTATCCCAGAAAGGATAGTACCCCACCTCCCCCCTTCCTCTTTTCTTTTTTTTTTTTTTTTTTTAGGTTTTTGTTTTGACCTATAGATGCCTAAGTTGTATTACACATACCCATAAGCAGGAGCCAAGGCATAAGCTTTCATTACATTTACCCAAACTGGTTCTCATTGACTGTATGCTACTTATTTGGGAAGGAAATTTAAGCTTAGTTCCTTTAACTTGTCCTACAAGTAAAGAAAGTGTTATAATGTGATATTGTGTTATTCAGAAAAAATATATAGGCCATTTGTATACCTTAACCCGATACAAATTATAAATAAGACCAATTAACATTTTATATTCCCGATTGGTTCAATTGTATTACCATTTCCACCAAAACCTACACCTAAATTTAATTAATCTAAACAATTCACTAAGCCATTGAAATATCCTATACTTGGTGGATAAAGCTTGGGCAGAGTTGAGAACCTGCTAAATAAATTTTACCCAATAAACACTTTGCTCTTTAACGCTTTATGACTGGACTAAGACTTCTACTTATTTGGTAAGTAAAAATTTAAGCTTAATTCTTTTAAATTGTCCTACAAGTAAAAGAAAGTGTTACACTGTGATGTTGTGTATTTCAGAAAAATATAGAGCCCAACCCAATACTAACTATGAATAAAACAACTAGCATTTTATATTCCCAGTTAGTTCAAATGTCAGTATCTAGCTCCTTTTCTTTTTTCCCAGCACAAGATTCCTGCATATAAAACCAATTTGCAAGCAGTTGTGTCCCAGCCCACAGAGCCCAAGGCTCCCACCATCTAGCTGGAGGGGCTTGAATGTTCAATCAAGTTGATCAAATAAGTGTCCAGACTATATTGTCATAGTTTTACCGTTCACCCCAATCGCCGCTCCTACAATATACCACTCCCCCTCTTCCACAGATTGTTCCTTAGGCTTAGAGATGGGGCACAGGTGGACAAGAAGCACAACAGTCTACTTTGTCTGGAGATGTCGTCTTGGACTCTAATCAGTTCTGGCTGTTTCCTTTCATGGGCTGCCCGATTGCCCAGGGACAGGCTTCCAATCCTACTAATGAAGCACAAGCGGTTAGATATATATGTATTTAAACATTGCTAGTTATTATGGTAGGTTACTTTGGTATAGACACATATGTCTGGATGGTGTCTTAATCCCTGAATTACTTTTCTTTTTCCCCCTGAGAGAGATGACAAGGCCTTACTGTGGCATATATATCTCCTAATCGCTAGAAGGTATAAGCTTGTGGCAACATCCTCGAGTTATTTGTCCAAGGAGAGAGCTAATAATCAAATAAAGTTGGGATATACAGACATATGGCTGCCTCTGCTGCACAGTATCACCAAGCAGTTGGGGTGTAGCTGATGTTGGTGGCGGAGTTTTGCTTGACTCAAGGAGACTAACCTTTGCTTTATTAGTTCAGTGGCCTTTGGTAACACTCTCTGGTATTCCAGAGACCAACTGTATACTTGTAAGTGCGATCTCGATACAATCCTCCCATGGTTACATTAGGTCATTGACAGCAGGGCAGACCTTACCACCTCTTTTCTTGCAGATATCCCAGTTTACAGGCAATAAGCCTTAACCTTTTTTTTGGGGGGGGGGCTTGGGTCCCCTGGCTAGCATCTCCTTGGCAGAATAATCCGATGCTGCTTTCAGTGCTCTCTTGTATTAATTATATGAACTACTTAAAGTAGTGTTTAAGTGTATTGTCTATTCAGAAACAAACACAATACTTTAGTATTGTGTTTGTTTCTGGATAGACAATAATCCTTTTTACAGTTCCTATGTATATTAGTCAATTGAAGAAAGCCGTTTTTCCAGTTTTATAAGAGATTACTTCTATACCAGTCAGCTCTAATTTACCATTAATGGATGACTTCATTACCACCCTGTTTTTCTTTGTTCTGTGAAAAAGAGGTAAGGAGGTCTCTCATATTGAAACTGTGCTGCACCTAGAAGGTAAAGTTCGTTAGGACTCACTGTAAACAGATGTTACACCTATGGTCCTCAGAGATGTTTGATGCCTGTAGCAGTCTGAGGCTTTTATTCCTTTTAGTGTTAAGATTGGTGAACTTCTCTGCTGGTATTTCATGGTACAACCTATACGACGGAAGGCTGTATCCATTCTTTCTCTGCCTTTGAGTTGGTGTCGTTTTGACCTGTGGGAACATACAAATCTTTTCCCATGGTTAGTCTTAAGATTAAATTGAAAGTTTTGGACAAAAAGGTTTAATATATAACTGTATCTCCCCTTTTTTTAAATTTTATTTTTTGACCCATGAGTCTCAGGAAGGCATTTGTAGTACACTTACCTATAGGCAGGGATCAAAGAGTAAATTTCATCAAATTTGCCCTTTTTTTTTTTTTTGGGTGAGTGCATGATGTTAATTTGGGAAGCAAACTTAAATCCTTTAGTTAAGTTATCCTACAGGTAAAAGAGGATGTTACAAGCTGATACTGCATAACACAAAAATTATAGAGAACATTTGTATATGTTAATCCCAAAGCTATTGTTATATAAATTTTGAGTAAAATACCATATAATTTTAAATTAAATATACATTAATAGAATATAGACCCATGTCCCTCTCCCGCCGCTCCCACCCCTCCCACCCCTCCCGGTTCACCATTTCAGTCGGTTTTCTGATGCAGTCTTTCAGTTGTTGTTCTTTTAATATGCATCCCTCATCACAAGAAATATTAATAACTGGGTTATTGATGCTAGCATCCACATATGAGGGATACCATTCGACGTTTGTTTTTCTGTGATTGCGTTACTTCACTTAATATAATATCCTCCAGCTCCATCCATTTACCTGCAAAGTTCATGATATCATCCTTCTTTATTGCTGCATAGAACTCCATTGTGTACATGTACCACATTTTTTCTATCCACTCAGCAGTTGAGGGGCATTTGGGTTGGTTCCAGCTTTTTGCTATTGTGAACAGAGCTGCAATAAATATAGCTGTGCATGTATTTCTGCAGTAAGATGAGTCTTGTGGGTATATACCTAGGAGTGGTATGACTGGATCAAATGGCAAGCTCATTTTGAGTCTTCCAAGGGTTCTCCACACTGCTTTCCATAGTGGCTGTACCAGTTTACATTCCCACCAGCAATGGATGAGTGTTCCCCTTTCCCCGCAACCTCTCCAGCACTTGGTATCATTTGTTCTCTTGATCCTGGCCAGTCTTATCGGAGTGAGGTGATATCTTAGAGTGGTCTTAATTTGCATTTCCCTAACTATTAGTGACGTTGAACAGTTTTTAAGATGCTTCTCAGCCATCTCTAGCTCCTCCTCTGTGAAGTCTCTATTCAGCTCTTTGCTCCATCTTTTGAGTGATTCATTTGTTTTCTTTTTTCTTTGTTTTTTCAGTAGTTTGTATATTCTGGAAATTAATGCTTTGTCAGATGTATCTGCAGTAAAGGTTTCTTCCCACTCAGTGGGTTTTCTCTTTACTTCCTTTATTGTTTCTTTTGATGTACAGAAGCTTTTGAGTTTAATGAGGTCCCATTTGTCAATTATCGATCTTATTTCTTGTGCAGCTGCTGTCTGATTTAGGAAGTCTTTTCCTACACCTATGTCTTGTAGTCTGCTGCCAAGTTTTTCTTCTATTACCTCCAGAGTTTTGGGTTTCACGTTGAGGTCTTTAATCCATCTGGAATTGACTTTTGTGCAAGGCGAGAGGTAGGGGTTTAGCTTCATTCTTCTGCAAGTGGTGATCCAGTTTTGCCAGCACCACTTGTTGAAGATGCTGTCTTTCCTCCATTGTGTCTTCTTGGCCCCTTTATCAAATATGAGGTGGCTGAAGTTGTATGTGCTCAGGTTTGGGTCTTCAGTTTTATTCCATTGGTCAACTGATCTGTTTTTGTGCCAGTACCAAGCTGTTTTTATAACTATAGCCCTGTAGTATAGTTTTAAATCTGGTATAGAGATCCCCCCTGTATTGCTCTTTTCGCTCAGGGTTGCTCTGGCTATTCGGGGTCTCTTGTTTTTCCAAATGAAATTGAGGATTTTTTTTTCCAAACCTGTGAAGAAGCTCTTGGGGATTTTGATTGGGATTGCATTAAATCTGTATATGAGTTTAGGTAAAATGGACATTTTTACTATATTTATTTTCCCAATCCATGAGCATGGGAGGTTTGTCCATCTTCTGATGTCTTGTTCAATTTCCTTCTTCAGAGGTTTAAAGTTTTTGTTGTAGAGATCCTTGGTGTGTTTGGTTAGGTTTGTTCCTAGGTATTTTATTGTTTTTGAGGCTATTTTAAGTGGGAAGGTCTCCTTGTAGTCCTTCTTCAGTTGCTTATTGTTGGTGTAAAGAAAGGCTACTGATTTTTCTAGATTTATTTTGTATCCTGCCACTTTACTGAAGTTCTTAATCATTTCTAGGAGTTTACTGGTGGAGTTCTTAGCATCCCTTAAGTATACAATCATATCATCAGCAAAAAGGGATAGTTTAACTTCCTCTTTTCCTATTAGAACTCCTTTAATTTCCTTTTCTTGCCTTATTGCCCTAGCAAGGGTTTCAAGCACTATATTGAAGAGGAGTGGTGACAAAGGGCAGCCTTGCCTAGTTCCTACCCTTAAAGGGAATGCCGCTGTCGTTTCCCCATTTAGGATGATATTGGCTGTGGGTTTCCTGTATATGGCTTTGATTACATTAAGGAATGATCCCTCCAATCCAATTCTTTCCAGGACTTTAAACATGTAGGGATGTTGAATTTTGTCAAAGGCTTTCTCCGCATCAATTGAGATGATGGTGTGGTTTTTGTCTTTCAGTCCATTTATATGCTTGATGATGTTTATTGATTTTCGTATGTTGAACCATCCCTGCATCTCTGGTATAAATCCAACTTGGTCATGATGGATGATCTTCTTGATGTGTGTCTGTATGCGATTTGCCAGTATCCTGTTTAGAATTTTGGCATCTGTGTTCATTAGGGAGATGGGTCTATAGTTCTCCTTTTTGGTTGCATCTTTGCCTGGTTTTGGTATTAGTGTGATGCTGGCTTCATAGAAGGAATCTGGGAGAACTCCCTCCAATTGTATCCTTCTAAACAGCTTGAGTAGTAATGGTTGTAGGTCTTTTTGAAATATTTTATAGAATTCTGCTGTGAAACCATCTGGGCCTGGGCATTTTTTGTTTGGGAGGCTGCTTATTACATCATCAATTTCCTCATATATTATTGGACTGTTTAAGCTGTCGATCTCTTCTTGGTTCAGCTTTGGTGGTTCCCAGGTTTTCAGATATTCATCCATTTCTTCTAGGTTTTCAAATTTAGTAGAGTATAGGTTTTTGAAGTAATCTCTTATGGTTGTCTGGATCTTTTCATTGTCTGTTGTGATATTTCCCCTTTCATCACAGATTCTATTGATTTGGAGTTGTTCTTTTTTTCTTTTAGTTAACTGGGCTAGAGGTCTGTCTATCTTATTTATTCTCTCAAAGAACCAACTTTTTGATTGATTGATTTTTTGTATGGTTTTCTTTGTTTCTATTTCATTGATTTCTGCTCTGATTTTTGTTATTTCTTCTTGTCTGCTGCGTTTAGGGTTCATTTGTTGTTCTCTCTCAAGTACTTTAAGCCTCTGTGTTAGATCATTCACTTGTGCTCTTTCTGTTTTTTTAATGTAGGCACTTAGAGCTATAAACTTCCCTCTTAGGACTGCCTTTAAAGTGTCCCATAGGTTTTGCTGTGTTGTATTATCATTGTCATTCAGTTCCAGGAATGTTTTTATTTCTTTCTTTATTTCATCCCTGACCCATTCATTATTCAGTAGAGTGTTGTTTAGTCTCCATGTGTTCTTGTACGGTGTAGGGCTTATCCTGGTATTGATATTGAGCTTTATTGCACTGTGGTCTGATAGAATGCATGAAATTATTTCAATCTTTTTGTATTTTTTGAGTTTTTCCCTGTGTCCCAGTATATGGTCTATTTTGGAGAATGTTCCATGGGGTGCTGAGTAGAAAGTGTATTCTCTGGTGTTTGGGTGAAATATTCGATAGATGTCTGTGAGATCCAGTTGGTGTATTGTATCATTCAGTTCAGATGTCTCTTTGTTTATCTTTTGTCCTGTTGATCTGTCTAAAGGACTTAGTGGGGTATTAAAGTCCCCTACTATTACTGTGCTGGGGTTAATTTGAGCCTTGAAGTCCTGAAGAGTTGTCTTTACAAAGTTTGGTGCGCTGGCGTTTGGTGCATATATATTCATGATTGTGAGGTCTTCATCGTTAATTGTTCCTTTAATAAGGATGTAGTGGCCCTCTTTGTCTCTTTTGATTTCTTTTGCTTTGAAGTCTATTTTATCTGATACTAGAATAGCAACTCCTGCTTTCTTTTTGGTACCATTTGCTTGGAATATTTTCTTCCATCCCTTCACTTTAAGTTGGTGCCTGTCCTTGAAATTGAGATGGGTTTCTTGTAGACAGCATATAGATGGATTTTGTTTCCTAATCCATTCTCCCAGTCTATGCCTTTTGATTGGGGAGTTCAGCCCATTAATATTTAAGGTTATAATTGAAAGATGGATGTTGCTTCCTTTCACCTTATTATCCATTTGGACTTTTAGTCTCTGTTTCAGCGCCTATGATTATGTTTTTATTAGTTTCTTTCCCTAGGTGCTTGAGGATAGTTGCTCTTCTCTTCTGCCCTTTGAATTGCTTCAAGTATTTTCTGGAGAGTTGGTTTTCCGGAAATGTATTCTATCATCTTGCTTATGTCATGGAAGATTTTTCTCTCTCCTTCAAGTGTAATCGACATTTTTGCTGGGTAAAGTATTCTGGGTTGGCATCCATAGTCCTTTAACACTGGAAATGCTTTGCTCCATGTTCTTCTTGCTTTCATGGTTTGCGGCGAGAAGTCATTTGTGATTCTGATGGGTTTCCCTTTGTATGTGACTTGTTTTTCTCGCGTGGCCTTCAGAATTTTATCTTTGTTTTGGGCATCTAGCACTTTGACTATGATATGGCGTGGGGAGTTTCTTTTCTGATCTTGTCTATTTGGAGTTCTATGTGCTTCTTGTATTTGAATGGGTTTGTCTATTTTTAGTTTGGGGAAGTTTTCATCTATTATTGTGTTGAAGATATGCTCAATACTATTCTCTTGAGATTCTTCCCCTTCCTCTATTCCTATGATGCGGAGGTTTGATCTTTTCATAGTGTCCCATATTTCCTGGTTGTTCCACTTTTGTGTATTTTTAAATTTTTCATAATCTTTATTTGAGTTTTTTAGTTGCTCTGTGTTATCTTCCAGATCTGATATTCTTTGCTCAGCTTCCTCCATTCTATTTCTAAGGCTTTTTCCTTTCCTTTCTTCTTGATTGGATGAGTGTTCTATTTCCTTTTTCATTTCATCCTGTGATTTCTTTAATATATCAATTTCTTTTTTGAGTTTCTCAATCTCTTCTTCGTGCTCCTTACTTCGTTGGTTGGCTTCCTTTTTCAGTGTTTCTACTTCCTTAAGGTGTTTGTTTTTTTCTCTCTCTAGTTCTTTCTGGAGTTTGTCAATCCCTTCCTTTAGTTCTCTGAATTCTTCTTTATGTTCTTTAATTTCTCTGCATAGGTCTGCAATTATTCCTCTAAGGTCTGTTTCTGGGGTCACCTCCAAGGGGATCCCATTGTATCTATCTTCTACAGGGTTGGTAGAGCTTGGTGTGGAATTATCCTGCACCTTTCCCATGTTGTCCCTTCATCGTGTCCCTGGCATGTGGATTTCCATTTTGTGATTCAAATCACAAATGCCTTTTCAGTGTGTTGAAGGCTGAAAGCCTCTTTTGTTTTGCTTACCTCCTTCTTATGCTTTTTTTTTTCTTCCTCTCCCCCTCCTTGTTTATGGAATGTTGACTTGTCTAGGTTTTCTGGCTTTCACTTTTGTTTATAGATTGGATATTGGAAGTCTAATTCTCTCTTCCTTTCCTGTTATGAGAGGTCTCCTAATCCAGTCCACTGGATACTCTCTCTTCCTTAATTTCAATTGTTGGCGGGGGGTGGGGGATATATGCCTGGCTTAGGCCCCAGCACCTAGTCAGGCACCAGAGCGAGCCAGACCCAAGCTCAGGACCGCTTCCAGCTGCCCCTTTATTTCTTTTCTGAGTTTTATCAATCTCTCCTTTTAGTTCTTTCCAGAGTGAATCATTCTTTCCTTCTAGTTCCTTCATGAGTTTTTCATTCTCTCCTTTTAGTTCTCTGATTTGTTCTTTATAGTCTTTGAATATGTCTACAATTGTTCTTCTAAGGTTGGTATCTTTGATTCCCTTCCAGGGAGATCTCATTGTTGGGATCTTCTACAGGATTGGTTGATTTTGGTGAGGATTTATTCTGAGCTTTTCCCATATTGTTGTTTTTCCATTGTCTTTTGGGCATGTGTATTTTTTTTCTGTTTTTCTCCCTTTGTTTATTTGTTTGCCTTCTGTTGCTAATCTCAAATGTTAATATGGAGGACTGGTTGGTACTCAGTTTGCTTCCTGTTGGTTTCTTCCTCAGTTTTGGCTATGCAGCCTCCAATCACTGATCCTCCCAACAGCATTAAACTGGAGCACCAGCAGTTTATACTTTCCACCTCAGTATCAGTAGCTTGAAGGGGGGGGGGTTGAATCCTTTGGCCGGTGCACTGGTCCCCATGCACCCTTGGCTGGCCTCCTGGCCACGCATGCAGATCCTCTCTATGTTCCTAGGGTTGGGCGGTGCCTGTGGCGTTGGGCCATGCCAGTGGAGTTGGGCCACCTGCCAATGGGCGAGTGTGGCACAGACCGACCTGAGGAGTTGGGCACGGAGAGTGTGCACCCCTGGCTGGCTTTCTAGCCACCATGCCATCTTTCTTTACCACTGAATAGTACTCCATTGTGTAGATGTACCACATTTTTGTCATCCACTCATTTGTTGAGGGGCATTTGTGTTGGTTCCAGCTCTTGGCACCTGTGATTTCTTTAGTATTTCCACTTCCTTTTGGAGCTTGTCATTCTCTTCTTGTAACTTCTTGTTTTGCTGTTCTGTTTCCCTTTTCATTTCAGCATGGGATCTTTTCAGTGTTTCTATTTCCTTCTGGAGTTTGTCATTCTTTCCCTCTACTTCCTTCCGGAGTTGGTCATTCTTTCCCTCCAGTTCCTTCCTGAGTTCTTCATTCTCTCCCTTTAGTTCTTTGATTTGTTCTTTATATTATTTGATTTCGTTGATTATGTCTATGATTACTCTTCTAAGATCCATGTCCTGGATTCCTTCCAGGGAGATCTTGTAGGGATCTTCTATAGGACTGGTAGTATCTGGTAGAAATTTATTATGGGCTTTTCCCATGTTCTTTTTTCTTTTTCTTTTTGGCATATGGCTTTATTTTATTGTTTGTCTTCTGGTGTGAATCTCAAATGTTTCTTTGCTGTGTTGAAAGCTTAATTTGCTTGTTTCCTACAGATATGTTAGTTGTCTTCTCTTTTGTTTATGGAGGGCTGGTTGTGTTAGGTTTCCAGTTTCCCCTTTTGGTTATATATTGGGAGGCTCAGCTGCCTCTTCCCTTTCTGGTCTGGAGGTTCTCCAGAAGTCCTATTCCCCAGGTGCTGAGCTGCCTCCTCCCTCTGGGCCAGGTGAGGGTTGGGCTGGCTGGGTGACTCCACCCTGCTGCTGTGCATGCTGGGTCAGGTGTGGCTGGCTGGCAGGCAACAGGCTTTGCTCAGGGGAGCGATGGGCCTGCCTGGTGTTGTGCTCACCTATTCCCCCAAAAGTTATCTTCCTAATAATAAGAAATTACAACTCAGCAACATGGCAGATAACTATTAATAATGAGATCTATCATCCTTCTATTTATAGATATAAATTCAGAGGAAACATTCACATAAACAGAAGAGAATGAGAAAAACAACTTTCTTGAGAAGATATTTATTTATCGACAGTTTTACTGAAGTTTTGTGTATTTCATACATCATTTCTCATTCCAATATAGACTCATCTCCCCTTCTGTGGCCCCCACTACACCCGAGTTCATGCACACTGCGACACATGCCTTGTATCTTTTTCGGATTCCTTTCAAATTTTTTCAAAGCAGAGTATTATTGTTCTTGGAGGAACTTTACTCTTTCAGTCCATTCCCAGTCCCAGTTCCTCTGCTTTTGTAGTTCACTCCAATCTGTATTGCTTCAACATATGGATATATATATATATATATATATATCTTTTTTCTGACCTCCGTGGGCAGTGCACAACAGTATTGCTGTGCCCTTACACATGTAGCAGGCAATACACTCACACGCATAAAAAAAAATAATAATATCTTTTAAGTTAGGTTATATTTTATGCATTCAAGCATCAAATGGCCTTCTTGATTTTTCTTGCTCATTTCTTAGTTGCTTTACGACTTACTAAGATAATAAGCGGATCATATCACACATGACCCCCAAATGTTTTGAATTTGCTTTTTTTCCTTAGCTCATACTGGAGCAAAGCTGTTTGGGGATGAGGTTCCGATCTCAGAGAGGAACCCACATTAATACTGGCTTTTGACATTTATTCCCTAATGACCATTTAATGCACTCAAGAGTGATACATTAAAAGACTCTCTACCAAATAAAATGGTCCCAAAGTCCCAAAATGATCTTGTCCTTGATCTGGGTCAGACTAATAAATAAACGGTAACTATCCACTCTGGGATAATTTGAGCTTCTTAGATAATCTTTAAATAAATTTACAATGATCATATATTTATAAATGTCCAACATTCTGCTTACAGACTGAGATTTCAAAGCAATATGAAGCACCTTATCCTGAATTTGTTTTTCTAATAAGGAAACTGTATTCTTGGCTTACTGTTCATCTTTCCCTATAAGTCATGCAGATTTGTTTTTTAGAGAATATTGTCTATCTAATTGATTGCCAGTAATCTGTATAATTTGCAACAGAACATTGCTTTTCTGTATATGTTCTTTTTAAAAAGCACACATATGGGCATAAAAAATTGGTTTTGGGGGCTGGAAGAGATGCTCAGGTTAAGAACATTTGTTCTTCAGAAGGCCTCGGACCCCACATCTTTGGTGGCTGAAACCAACCCGTAACTCCATTCCAGTGAGGATCTGAGACCTTTATCTGTCCGCGCCCTGGAATTGCATGACACAGGTAAGGAGTTATTTAAAAAATGGTTTCTTTGCATCCACGTGACCTTCTCTAAGAGGTGTCAGCAGATACCCGAGGAAAGAACTAAGTGGGCCAAAACCAATAATTCCTATAGCTGAATTTTTCTGAATTCCGTTGAGCTTATTCTATTTTCTTCTTTAATAAAATTTTGAAGGGCATAAAATGCTAAGAAAGGGAAAAAAAATACAGTCCCCCAAAGCCAAATGGAGAACAAGAATGCCTTTGGGTTATGTTATATAGAGTATTTAGCTCAATTCATGCATTCATCAAATACTTTCTGTTACTTATTATGCGCTTGACACGATTCTAGCTAGTGTAACTAAAAAGTAATAATTAAGGCGCGGGCGTGGTGGTGCACGCCTTAATCCTTAGCCACTTTGGGAGGCAAGGCAGGCGGATCTTTGGTGAGTTTCAAAGGGCCAGCCTGGTTCTACATAGTGAGTCCAGGCCAGCTGGGGCTACAGGGAGACCCCTGTCTCGAAAAGACCTAAAAAAAAAAAAAAAAAAAAAAAGAAAAGAAAAAAAAGTAATTAAGGCAATAGTGTAATTGCTACTTTAGTAGTATTCATATTCTAGAAGGAATAGATAATTCAAAAGTAAACAAAAAATAAACAGTGTAGCTCCAAAGAAAAGTTTTAATTGCTCAGTATAGTAGTGCATACATCTATACACAAACATGGAAATACTTCCAAATATAGGCACATATAAAAACCTTGGCATCTTCTATTCAAATAACCAGGATGGCATTTCCATCAAAATTTTTTAACAAGGAAATGGCAGTAATTCTCAGAGCAAAGATGCTAAGAAATATGGATCAACAAAGAGTTTTTATTTTCCCCCCCGCAGGGGAGAGCTCGAACGCACTCCCCACTACCTCAAATTATGGCAGTCGAGTTTTTCACGCAACATGTGTGCGAGGAAATAATCAGCAAGGGCTCAACCATCACAGGAGCTAGACGAATGGATAACGGCCAGTAGACCGGGAAACAACACACTCCAGCTTCACTCATCGGTATCTCCATTTTTTTTTAATTTATTTATTGATTATTTATTTATTCTGTATGTGTAAGTATGAATGTACTGTCCTCATGCACTCCCTGTGCACCCGGGTCGTACAACCCGCAAGTTAGAAGAGGGTCCTTCTGCGGATTCCCCTGGAACTGTGTCTCCTGGAATTGGAGCTTCAGACGGGTCTCAGCCCGCCATGTGGGTGCTGGGGATCGAACCCAGGGTCCTCGGTAAGAGCGGTCGGCGCTCTTAACCACTAGCCATCACTTCAGCCCCTATCCTCCATTTTTAGAAACAAAATTAAAACCCCTAACTCTCACCCTGGACAAAATCAACTCCAAATGGATCAAAGATCTTAATGTGAAAGACTGTAATCTTGGTATCTGGGTGTAGAATACGTAGGCATAGTTTAGAGTAATATAAATGTAAAAGAGAAAATATGTGAAATCCTAAAATATATATATAAAAAAAAAAAAAAAAAAAAAAAAAAAAAAAAAAAATTATATATAGATNTTTTTTTTGGTCTTTTCGAGACAGGGTCTCCCTGTAGCCCCAGCTGGCCTGGAACTCACTCTGTAGACCAGGCTGGCCTTGAACTCACAAAGATCCGCCTGCCTCTGCCTCCCAAGTGCTAGGATTAAAGGCGTGCACCACCACGCCCGGCTGCCTTAATTACTTTTTGTTATCACTAGCTAGAATAGTGTCAAGCGCATAATAAGTAACCAGAAAGTATTTGATGAATGAATGAATGAGTAAATACTCTATATAAATAACCCAAAAGGCATTCTTGTTCTCCATTTGGCCTTTGGGGAACTGGATTTTATTTTCCTTTTCTTTAGCATTTTATGCCCTTCAAAATTTTATTAAAGAGAAAGATAAGAATAAGCTCAACGAATTCAGAAAATTCAGATAGGAATTATGGTTTGGCCACTTAGTTCTTCCTGGGTATCTGCTGAAACCTCTTAGAGAAGGTCACGTGGATGCAAAGAACCATTTTTAAAAACTCCTTACCTGTGTCATGCAATTCCAGGGGCGGACAGAAAAGGGTCTCAGATCCTCCTGGAACTGGAGTTACGGATGGTTGTTAGCTACCATGTGGGTCCTGGGCCTTCTGCAAGAACAGTAAATGCTCTTAACTTCTGAGCCATCTCTTCAGCCCCAAAACCAATTTTTTATGCCCATATGTGTGCTTTTTCAAAAAGAACATATACAGAAAAGCAATGTTCTGTTGCAAATTATACAGATTACTGGCAATCAATTAGATAGACAATATTCTCTAAAAAACAAATCTGCATGACTTATAGGGAAAGATGAACAGTAAGCCAAGAATACAGTTTCCTTATTAGAAAAACAAATTCAGGATAAGGTGCTTCATATTGCTTTGAAATCTCAGTCTGTAAGGCAGATGGTTGGAATTTTATAAATAATGACATCATTTTAAATTTATTTAAGATTATCTAGAAAGCTCAATTATCCAGATTGCTAGTTACCTTTTTATTTAATTAGTCTGAAACGATCAAGGACAAGATCCATTTAGGGACTTTGGGACATTTTTATTTGGTAGAGAGTCTTTTAATGTATCACTCTTGAGTGCATTAAATGGTCATTAGGGAATAAATGGTCAAAGCAGCTTATTGATATTGTGGGTTCTCTCTGAGATGGAAACTCATTCCCAAACACAGCTTATGCTCCAGTATGAAGCTAAGGAAAAAAGCAAATTCAAAAACATTTGGGGTCATGGTGATATGATCAGCTTATTATCTTCTAATCTTAAAGAATCTAAGAAAGAGCATAGAAAAATCAAGAAGCCATTTGATGCTTGAATGCATAACAATTAAAACCAACTTTAAAAATACTTATTATTTTTATTTTATGCGTGTGAGTGTATTGCCTGCACATGTAAGGGCACCCCTGTTGTGCAATGCCCACGGAGGTCAGAAAAGTGTGTCAGATCCCCTGGAACTGGAGTTACAGATAGTTGTTAGCTACCATGAGAGTTGTGGGAATGGAACCTGGCTCCTCTGTAAGAGCAGCCAGTGCTCTCAACCACTGACCCATGTCTCCAGACTCCCCCAAAATGCTCATTGAGTGTATATAAAAGTAAATTTAGATCAGTTAAAAAATGCTTCAAAAGGGCACATATCTTTTTTTTCTATTACTTCTTTTTTTTTATTTTTTAACAATAAGTGATAATTTATGAGTACAAGCATCCTTTGTGTAAAACCATTTTGCAAGCAGTTGTGCCCAAACCCACACAACCCAAGGGTCCCACCATCCAGCTGGGGGGGGGTTGTATGTACAATCAAGTTGATCAAATAAGTGTCCAGTCTATATTGCTGTAGTTTCGAAGGGCACATATCTTAAAAGTGAAAAGATATTTGAAGTAATAGCATAGTTGCAGGTGAGCTATCATAGCTCCTGTAAATTGTTTTCTGAGAGACCCAGGCATTTGCACAGGAAATAACTCAGTGATAGAAAAGGATGAACCTTTTGGAATAAATGAAATTTTAATTCTTACATATGCAATATATCTCCACTCAGAAGTTAAACAGGATGTTTTCAACCCACATATACTCACTTGGAACTGCACCTGAGACCAAATCATAGTGCTGTGTCAGATGTATCTTTAATAATTTATTGTTTTTGCCATAAGGAGCAGCAGGCTATTTCTCTATTATCTTTGAATCTATCATCTGTCTTTATCCTGTTACCTCTAATCTGTATAGAAATATTAAATTAATAATTCACCAAAATACAGATTTCTCACATTGCAAATGATCACATATTGAAATATTATGTTTTATTGTTTAACTGTTTAAGTGTTTTTTTTACTAAGGCAGTCAATGTTTGTTTTATAGAAAATTTTGACTATATTTCTAATGTGAGTTTTCTGCATAATCAATAATAGACTATATATAGCATTTCATTTTGGCAGTAAAATGGAATTTTTTATAATTAATTCTCCTACTGAGATTATAAGATTTTAAGAGGATTTTCTAGTGAAATCATCCATCTCCACAGCTAAAATAATGAACATATTCCATGATCACAAAGCTTTCCATATCTTCCTTAAACCTGAACTCATTTTCACTGCATCTCACCTGAGGCAATAATAGATCTGTTTTCTGCAACTACAGATTAGTCTGCAGTTTCTAGAATTTCATCTAAGTAAATTGTAGAGATAGTGCTCTCTAACTTAAAAAAATTTATTGAACTTTTGCACATTTCATAATCAAATTTAGATCCATTTCCCCTTCCATGCCCCCATAGTTTGTGAATTCTGCTATACATGTCTTGTATCTTTTTCTCAGTTTTCTTTTTTTTAATTTTCAATGCAGAAGTTTACTGGTTTGGGCAGAAGTTTATTGTTTCAGTCAGTTCTTTCAACACGTCTTTTTTTTTTGGTTACCATTAATTTTATATTACTCCAAAGTATGCATGTACAAACTACACACATATACCAAAATTACAACTCTGAAAAGAAACTATAGGTTAATTCCAAAACATGTTTAGGAATTCACCTTTTAATAGTAGAGTCACATGCAGCAAAAAGAAATATTACTTTACATTCTTAAATGACATAATTAATGTATGTTTTAATGTACTTTTTAATAGTGGCATCAGGTATTATATTCACTAAAAAAGAAAAAAATTACTCAGTTTTCCTTATAAATAAGGATTTAGTGCTAGGATCTACAAAAGTGGGACACCATACATTGTTTTTCTGGGACCATGTTACTTTACTTAGCATACCAGTTTCTAATTCCATCCATTTACCTGCATATTTCATGATGTTGTCTTTCTTCTTTTTTAATTTTTTAAAAATTTTATTTATTATTTTTTATGTGTATGGGTTTACTGTCTGCATGTAGGTTTGTGCACCCATGTCGTGCAATACCGTGAAGGTCAGAAGAGGGCGTCGGATTCCCCTGGAACTGGAGTTAAAGACGGTTCTCAGCCACTATGTGGGTGCTGGGGATCAAACCCAGGTCCTCTGCAAGAGCAGTCGGTGCTCTTAACCGCTAGGCCATCTCTCCAGCCCTGATGTTGTCTTTCTATACCACTGCATAGAACTCCAGTGTGTAGATGTACCACATTTTCTCTATCAATTCATCAGTTGAGGGACAGCTGAGTTGCTTCCAGCTCTTCCTTATTGTGAAGAGGCCTGCAATAAACATGATTGTGCATGTATCTCTGCAATAGGATGAGTCTTGTGGGTATATACCCAGGGGTGGTATGGCTGGGTCAGGTGGCAGGCTCATTTTGAGTCTTTTAAGGGTTCTCCACACTGCTTTCCATAATGGTTGTATGAGTTTACATTCCCACCAGCAGTGGATGAGTATTCCCCTTTCCCCACAACCTCTCCAGCATTTGGTGTCTTTTGTTTTCTTGATCTTGGCTAGTCTTATTGGAGTGAGATTATACCTTAGTGTGGTTTTAATTTGCATTCCCTTAATTATTAATGATGTTGAACACTTTTTAAGATGTTTCTCAGCCATCTTTACTTCCTTACTGGTGAAGTATCTGTTCAGCTCTTTACTCCATCTTTTGAGTAGGTCATTTGTTTTCTTACTTCTTTGTTTTTTAAGCAACTTATATATTCTGGATATTAATGCTCTGTCAGATGTATCAGTGGTGAAGGTTTCCTCCCACTCTGTGGGTTTTCTCTTCACTTCCTTGATTGTTTCTTTAGCTGTACAAAAGCTTTTGAGTTTGATGAGGTCCCACTTGTCACCTATTGTTCTTATTTCCTGTGTAGCTGCTGTTTGATTTAGAAAGTCTTTTTTGAGTAATTTATATATTCTGGATGTTAATTTATATATTCTGAGTAATTTATATATTCTGGATGTTATCACTGGTGAAGGTTTCCTCCCACTCTATGGGTTTTTGTGTCACTTCTTTGATTGTTTCTTTTGCTGTAGATAAGCTTTTGTGTTTAATGAGGTCCCACTTGTTGATTGTTGACATTATTTCCTGTGCCTGATTTAGAAAGTCTTTTCCTATGCCTTCGTCTTGTAGATTACTGGCAGTGTTTTCGTCTATCATTTTCAGAGTTTCAGGTTTCACATTGAGGTGTCTGATCCATTTGGAGTTGATTTTTGTACAGGGTGAGAGGTAGGGGTTTAGTTTTATTCTCCTACAAGTGGCAATCCAGTTTTGCCAGCACCATTTGCTGAAGAGGCTGTTTTTCCTCCATTGAGCCTCCTTGGCCACTTTGTCTAATATGAGGTGGCTGAAATTATGTGTACTCAAGTTTGGGTCTTTAATTGTTTTCTATTGATCTATGGGTCTATTTTTGTGTCAGTACGATGTGTTTTTCAATGACTATAGCCCTGTACTATAGTTTGAAATCTGGTATAGTAATTCCCTCTGCATTGCTCTTTTTGCTCAGGGTTGCTTTGGCTATCCATGGTCTTTTGCTTTTCCATATGAATTTTAAGATTTTTTTGCTAAGTCTGTGAAGAAACTCATGGGGATTTTAATGGGGGATTGCATTGAATCTGTATATTAATTTGGGTTGGGTGGTCATTTTTACTATATTAATTCTTCCAATCCATGAGCAAGGGAGGTCCTTCCATCTTTTGTTGTCTTCTTCAATCTCCTTCTTCAGGGATTTAAAGTTTTGGTTGTAGAGATCCGTAGTGTCTTTGTTCAAGTTTTTCTGAGATTTTTTTTTTTTTTTTGCGGATATTGTGAATGGTATGGTCTCCTTGTAGTTGCTTTTTGTTGGTACAAATAAAGGCTACTGATTTTCCTAGGTTAATTTTGTATCTTGCCACTTTACTGAAACTATTAATCCTGTCTAAGAGTTTTCTGGTGGAGTTTTTAGGGTCCTTCAGGTAAATTAAAATATCATCTGAGAAAAGGGATAGTTTGAGCTCCTCTTTCCCAATTAGTACTCCTTTAATTTCCCTTTCTTGTCTTATTGCTCTAGTGAGCATTTCAAGCACTGTATTGAAAAGGAGTGGAGATAGGGGGCAGCCTTTCCTGGTTCCTGACTTTAAGGTGAATGCTTCTAATTTTTCCCCATTTAGAATGATGTTGGCTGTGGGTTTGTTGTATATGGCTTTAATTAGGTTGAGGAATGTTCCCTCCCCCTCCAATTCCCTCTAGGACTTAAAATTTTTTTTTAATTTTATTTATTCTGTATGTGTATGAATGCACTGTCTGCATGCAGGTTTGTGCACCTGTGACGTGCAATGCTGAGGAGGCCAGAAGAGGGTGTCAGATTCCCCTGGAACTGGAGCTCTCCTGGAATTGGAGTTTCAGATGGTTCTTGGCCGCCATGTGGGTGCTGGGGATTGAACCCAGGTCCTCAGTAAGAGTGGTCGGTGCTCTTAACCACTAGGCCATCTCTCCAGCCCTCCCTCTAGGACTTTAAACATGAAGGCATGTTGAATTTTTTCAAGGCCTTTTCTGCATCAATTGAGATTACCATGTGGTTTTTGTCTTTCAGTATGTTTATGTGCTTTATGACATTTGATTTATGTATGTTGAACCATCCCTGCATCTCTGGTATAAATCTGACTTGGTCATGATGGATGACCTTTTTGATGTGTTTTGTATGTGGCTTACAAGTATTTCGTTGAGAATTTTTGCATCTATGTTCATTAATGAAATGGGTCTATAGTTTTCTTTTCTGGTTGTATCTTTTGGTATTAGATTAATGCTGGCTTCACTCTGTTTCTACATTTTGAATAATTTGAATAATAATTGTTGTAGGTCCTCTTTGAATGTTTTATATTAATCTGATGTAAATCCATTTGGGCCTGGGCTTTTTTTAGTTGGGAGGTTTTGAATTACTGTTTCAATTTCCTCACATGTAATGGGTCTGTTTAAGCTGTCAATCTCTTCTTGGTTAAGCTTTGGTGATTTCCAGGATTTCAGATATTCATCCATTCATCCACTTCTCTTAGGTTTTCAAATTTAGTAGAATAGTTTTTTTTTTTTTTTGTTTTGTTTTGTTTTGTTTTTTGAGGCAGGTCTCCCTATAACCCCAGCTGGCCTAGAACTCTCTCTGTAGACCAGACTGGCCCTGAATTCAGAGAGATCCACCTGCCTCTGCCTCCCACGTTCTAGGATTAAAGGCATGAACCCCCACACCCAGCTTAAAGATGGTTCTTAGATGCCATGTGGGTGCTGGGAATCTAACTTGTGTCCTCTGCAAGAGGCAGGCTCCTCTGCTGAGCCATCTCTCCATCTTCAGTAGAATAGGTTTTTAAAGTATTCTTGCATGATTGTCTGGATCTTTTCATTATCTGTTGAATTTTATTGATTTGGAGTTCTTTTTTTCTTTTGGCTTACTGAGCTACAGTTCTATGTCTCTTGTTTATCCTTTCAAAGAACCAGTTTTGTATTTATTGATTTTTATATTGTTTTCTTTGTTTCTATTTCATTGATTTCTACTCTGATTTTTGTTATTTCTTCCTGTCTGTTTGGTTTAGGATTTATTTGTTTTTGTCTCTGAGGTATTTTTTTGTTTGTTTGTTTGTTTTTGGGTCTTTTTGAGATAGAGTCTTCCTTTAGTTCCATTTAGTTGCAGTGTTAGGTCATTTATTTTTGCTCTTTCTGGGTTTTTAATGTAGGCACTTAAGGCTATAAATTTCCCTCTTAGAACTGCTTTTAATGTATACCATAGGTTTTGTTGTGTTCTAATGTCCTTTTCATTTAATTCCAGGAATACTTTTATTTTTTTCTTTATCTCTCCCTTGACCCATTCACTATTCAGGAGTGTGTTATTTAGTCTCCATTTGTTCTTGTAGCTACTAGGGCTTCTTCTGGTGTTGATATTAAGCTTTATTGCACTGTGGTCTGATATAATGCATAGAATTATTTCAATTTTTTGTATTTGTTGAGATTTCTTCTGTGTCCCAGTATGTGGTCAATTTTGAAGAACGTTCTATGGGGTGCTGAATAAAGAGTATGTTCTTTGGTGTTTGGGCGGAAAATTTGGTAGATAGATGACTGTTAGGTACATTTGGTGTATCATATTGTTCAGTTCAGATGTCTCTCTGTTTATTCTTTGTCCAGTTGACCTGTCCAATAGGCTCAGTAGGGTACTGAAGTCCCCCACTATTATTGTGCTTGGATTAATTGGTACCTTGAAGTCCTGCAGAATTGTACTTCTGAAGTTCAGTGCACTGGAGTTTGGTGCATATGTATTCATGATTGTGAAAACTTTGTTAATTGTTTCTTTCATAAGAATGCAGTGACCCTCTTCATATCTTCTGATAAGTTTTAATTTGAAGTTTATTTTGTCTGATATTAGCATAGCAATGCTCCTGCTTGGTTTATGGTACCATTTGCTTGGAATATTTTTTTCCATACTTTCTGCTTAAGATGGTGCCTGCCCTTAAAGGTGAGATGGGTTTCTTAGAGACAACAAAAAGTTGTATTAAATTTCTTAATCTGTTATCCCAGTCTGTGTCTTTTGATTGGGGAGTTCAGACCATCAATATTTAAGGTTATTATTGAGAGATGTATACTGCTTCGCAACAATTTAGTTTTTGTTTGCATTTTTGGTCTAGTTTTATATTTCCACAGTCATACCTTCATTAATTACTTTCTCTTGCCACTTGTGAGTACTTGCTCCTTTGTTCTGTTCTTTGAATTTTGGAGTATTTTCTGAATGATTGATTTTCTCGATATGTATTCTTTCATTTTGTTTATGTGATGAAAGATTTTTCTTTCTCCTTCAACTACAATTGACATTTTTGCTGGCTTAGTAAAGTAACCTGGATTGGCACCTATAGTCATTTAGGGCTGCAATTGGGGTGAATGGTGAAACTACAGCAATGTAGTCTGGACACTCATTTGATCAACTTGATTGAATAAACAACCTGTCACCCCCCACTGGATGGTGGGGCTGTAGGGGTTTGGGCACAACAGCCTGCAGATTGGTTTTGCATGAAGGATGCTTGTACTCATGGATTATCACTTATAGCTAGAAATGGAAAAAAAAAAGGAGAGAAAGATGCAGGACAGTTATGGCAGAATGCATGATCTGGGATGGGGTGGAGGTGGGGGGGAAGGGAAAGGGAAATAAGCCTGAACTGAATTGGAAAAAAATGTATGAAATGCACAAAGCATCAATAAAAATTAAATTAAAAAAAAAAAAAAAGAACTGGGAATTCTTTGGCCCAAGCTCTTCTGGCTTTCATTGTTTGCATTGAAAAGTCAGCTGTAATTCTGATGGGTTTCCTTTTATATGTTACTTATTGCTTTTCTCTTGTGGCTTTCAGTATTCTGTCTTTGTTTTGAGCATCTAGCATTTCATCTATGATCTGGTGTGGGGAGTTTCTTTTCTGGTCTTGTCTATTTGGTCTTGTCTATGTGCTTCTTTATGGGTAAGTCTTTTTTCAATTTGGGGAAATTTTCTTCTATAAATCTGTTGAAGATCTGGTCAATAGCATTATCCTGGGATTCTTCTCTTTTCTTCTCTACCTGTGATGCATAGGTTTGGTCTTTTCATGGTGTCCCACATTTCCTCATTTTTCCTCTCCTATTTTTTTAAATTTTTTCCCATAATCTTTGCTTGAGCACTCCAGTTCTTCCATGTTATCTTCTAGTTTTGATATTCTATTTTTCTGCTTCATCCATTCTGTAACTGAGGCTTTCTCCTGTCCTTTTCCATTGATTGGATGAGTGTTCAATTTCCTTTTTCATTTCAGCCTCAGATATCTTCAGTATTTCCACTTTCTTGCAGTATTTGTCATTCTCTCCTTCTAGTTCTTTGATTCGTTTGTTTGTTTGCTTTTTTGTTTTTCTTTTTAATTTCAGTCTGAGATTTTTTTCCCAGTATTTCCACTTCCTTCTGGTGTTTGTCATTTTCTCCTTCTCGTTCTTTGATTCTTTTGTCTGTGTGTTCTTTATATTCCTTGATTTCTTTGAGTATGTCTATGATAGTTCTTTTAAGATCTGTGTTCTGGGGTACCTTCAGGGAAGTCTCATTGTTGGAGTCTTCTGTAGGATTGGTAGTGTATTACCCCGTATGCTGAGAATTATGCATTGCACCTGCACAGAGCTTGTCCCTCATCAACCTGACTTGCCCTAGGCAGGCAAGACCATACAAGCAGCTGAGTTACAGACCTGCGCCAATCACAAGGTGACATGACAACTGCGCTAAGAAGAGAGCAGAATGCGAAAAGTACATAAACCCTAACCTTGCCCCCAATAAACGAATCCTTGGCAGCTCGCCCTCTACCTGCTTTCACCCGATTCCTAGGGTCTGTATCTTGACTCTGTGCCTCTCACCCCCTTTCATTCATGGTTGGACCACAGAATTCCCAGCAGGTCTGGACCCTGGGAATCTGAGACCACTGGGTGGTCTCAGAGCAATGTGGTCTCGGAGCACCACCCAGTTCAGCTTGCCTTCAGGCCTGCCTCAGGCGGGTCCTGCTCTGTATCTTTTACTCAGCATATGTAAACTGGAATCTTAAGTTCATATCCCCTTAAAGTTGAATATTTAAATTTTGCTTAATTTATTAGAATAACTTATTTGCTAAAATTCTTATTATTATCTGGGTTGTGTGGCCTTATATATAACTATGTATATATATATATGTATATATAATGTAGCAATACAAATTGGAGAGAACAATAACAAAAGAACTGAAAAAAAACTCTGGAAAGACTTGGAAAAAGATGCAAGACATGTATGGCAGAGGGCAGGGACTTGGGTGGGATGGGGGCATGGAAAGGAAAGTGACTCTGGATTCAATTGAGAAATGATGTATGATCTATGAAAAAAGTTCACTGATAATAATAATAATAATTTCTCATTATTTTCATTGTGGCTAATTTTTAGACTGAGTCTTGCTATGTAGCCCAGATTGGCCTGGAATATATAATCCTTCTGCCTCAGTTTACTGAGTGCTGGGATTACCATGCCTGAATTACAATTATTTTCCTAATGGTGTTATTTTTGAAGACTTTTTTAAAATTAAAGATAGATTTTTATAAGGGGCTCGAAAGATTATCTTGTTCTCTATAAATTTTATGAAAATGAGTAAACATCTTTCTTTTCTACTCTAATGCAATTTTCGCCCCCTAACCTCTTCTTACTCTGCACTCTGATGCCAAACCTCTGCTGACTCCCTTAGTATTCAGGTTCTACCTTAAAGTGGTGACAGGATTCTGGAGGGAAATGCTGCTTCTGACCCTGCTTACAGCCTGGAGGAGGCAGAATAGTCTCAGTCTAGAATATAAGTTGTCTTTAGGTACAACAAAACAGTGACCTGTAAATTAGCTTACCACAACCTTTACCAATCTGGATTTATTGACAGGTTTCTTCTATTTTGGAATTATGTAAAGAACTTTTGTGACACACTTAGGACTGAGGCAGAATGATCTATTTACCAACTGACTTTTTCTATTCTGTATTATTTTTATTTCTTTATTCATGGTATATTCTTGAGATCTTATACTTTATTTACTACAGGGAAAAACCTACTTAATAATTGCCAGTCTATTGAAATATAATGCCTACATACTGCTTTTAACTTTGTTTCTCACCCCATAGGATATTTCTATGTATCCCATGCTAGCTTTGAACTCACGATTTTTGTGCCTCAGATATTCAACTGCATTCATTCTTTTAATGTATTACAATTTTTATATTTAAGTGTTGAGTTAATTGATGTGTTTGACAAATTTTTATAGTAGCTGTCAAAACAAAATAATTTTAATTTAAGTTAGAAAAAAATATGAATGAGTAAATGTATAGACCATTTTTATGTGAAATTCTTTACCAATGTAAAGAATGATATTTTTGAAGATAAAGTGAATAATAAAGGAGGATAGGATAGCTATTGAGTGGTTACATTTAAGTTTTTAACAAATATTATATCAATGATTCAGATTTCAAAAAAAATCTTTGAATGATCATCTTCTATTGGAATCATCTGTGCATGATCCCTCTCATTCATTTGATGGTGAAACAATGCACTATCCATTTTCACTTTCATTAATGTCTTTTTAAAAATTTTATTCATTGTTTATTCATTTTATGTGTATGAGTATATTGCCTGCTTGTTTTTAAGTGCACCTACATCATGCAATACCCACAGAGATCAGAAGAGGATGTTGGAGTCCCCTGGAACTGGAGTTATAGATGGTTGTTTCCTGCCATGTGGGTGCTGGGAATTGAACCTTGGTATTCTGTAAGAGCAGAAAGTGCTCTTAAACAGCTGAACCATCTTTCCAGCACCTCTTTATATCTTAATTATTTTAAATAAATAAATCCTGTGTCACTATGGAAATTGTAAATATAGGCTCTAGAGAGATGACTTGGTGGTTAAGAACACTTGCTGCTCTTGCAGAGGACCTGACCTGGGTTTGTTTCCTAGCACCCGAAGTCCCTGGTAACCCAAGTTTTCTGAGGGATCTGATGTCCCCTTCTGGCCTCTAAAGGCACTTGTGATGGTTAATCCTGGGTGTCAACTTGACTGGACTAAGGAACAAATAAGAGAAAAGGGTCTTCTGATTGGACCACCTCAACCCGGATGGCCCACCCCAAATGTGGGTGTTACCTTCTGCCGGCAGGCAGTATTTAAGGCCACGGCAGCGGGAGCTGGTCCTTTTTCCTTCTTCCTGCGGCTTGCCTCTCTCTCATCTGGTGAGTTTGCCTTGCTGCTGTGATCAACCTTTCGGATCCCAGCGTGTACTGAGACTGGCAGATCTCCTGGAATCCATTCGGGCCTTCAGCACTAGACTGGGACTCCTGAGACATCCAGCCTTGCGGACTGAGCAGTTCCCTGGATTCCCGGCCTCTCCAGTTCGGCGCTACTGTTGAGCTCCGTCACGTGAGCAAATCAATAAATTGTATATAGTTATATATATTCATCCTGTTGCTTCTGTTTCTTTAGAGAACCCTGACTAATACAGATTTTGGTACCAGAAGTGGTTCTAGAGAAACAGAATTGAAAGGATGAATTTCTTTAGTGGGCTTGGTAGCCTCTGGAGCCAGCTCTCCAACCCAATGAAGCCTAGAGTTACTGAAGGCTCTCCTGGTGGCATGAAGAGGAATGATAATCCTTGGTGCAGACTATTTGATCTAATTATGAAGATAGATCCATTTGACTCACCTAACTCACCTCTTGTGAGAAGCAAGGAATTTAGTGACTCTATATATAAAACGTTCGAGAAATTGCAGAAAAATCAGGAAAATAATGATGTTGCCTTGTTGCTCCTAGCATGTCTGGATAAACTGTTAGACGAAAATATGGAGCTCGGTGATAAAAATGACCAGCTCCGGATTCGAAACAACAGTTTAAAGGTTTCCAAGTGTGCTCTGGAAGAGAATCTTCTCTCCAGCAGCCAAAGAGCTAAAGCAGCAGAAAATCAAGCTGGAGCCCTTATTATACGGTTGGCTGATTTACAACGCAAATTTAATTCCCAGCCACGAAAAGTGTCAGCAGTTAAAGTGAGAGCACTGGTGGGGAAAGGGTGGAACCCTGAAACTTGGGATGGAGATGTGTGGGAGAACTATGATGATGAGGATTTTGAACCCTCGGATTCTGAGGGATTTTCTTTATCTGAGGAATTAACCTCCCCACCCTCAGCAGAGAATCCACACCCTGCAGATCCCTCCTCCCCACCCTTGCCTGAGGAAATTAATCCCCCCCTCCCAGTGGGAGCTGATGTCCCTCAGGGCCCAACAATTGTTGCCTCTAGACCTATAACCAGATTGAAGTCTAAGCAAGCCCCTCAAGGTGAGATAGAAAGTGTGGTCCACGAGGAGGTGCGATATACTACTAAAGAAATTAATGAGTTTGCTGATTCATTCCGGCAGAAGCCTAAGGAATATGTGTGGGAATGGATTTTAAGGGTGTGGGATAATGGTGGAAGGAATATAAAATTGGATCATACTGAGTTTATCGATATGAGCCCACTGAGTAGAGATTCTAGGTTTAACATGGAAGCTCGAGCAGTTAAAAAAGGTGTTAAAAGTTTATTTGAATGGT
Source organism: Rhizomys pruinosus (assembly GCA_009823505.1). Classification (NCBI taxonomy): domain Eukaryota; kingdom Metazoa; phylum Chordata; class Mammalia; order Rodentia; family Spalacidae; genus Rhizomys; species Rhizomys pruinosus. The sequence goes on from VZQC01014560.1 coordinate 1,067,019, forward strand.
TGGCTGATGTATTTATTAAAACATGGCCTACTAACAGCGAGTTAGAGATGCCTGATATTCCTTGGCTTAGTATTGATGAAGGGATTGTGAGGGTCAGGCAGATGGGCATGCTCGAGTGGATTCGAAGTGTAAAACCACATTCTCCACAATATGAGGACCCAGAGGACATGCCACTCACTGAATTTATAAGATGGAAAGTACTGAGAGAGACACCAGAACATTTGAAGAGCTTTGTTTTTGCTCTATTTCTTATGCCAGATCTTACAGTTAGAGAAGTTGTGGCTCGTTTGCATAAATTAAATGTACACGTAGTAGGTCTAACAGGACCTCAGGGTAGGCGTCAGGTGGCAGCACTGAATCGCAGAAGGCCAGATGAGCGTAGTTACAGTAATTATCATAATGGGTGGCAAAGGCAAAACAATACCTATAATGGCATGACCCGAAATGATCTTTGGAACTGGCTAATTAATCATGGTGTTCCCAGGAACCAAATACATAAGAAGCCTACTAAGTTTTTATTTGATCTGTATAAGCAGAAAAGCTCTAGAACGAATGACAGGAAGTCAACATTTGATTTTAGGAGTAGCGAATCCCGCCCAGTTGACCGGTTTCCAGACTTGAGACAGTTCACAGACCCAGAACCCCTTGAATGAAGGGGTGGCCGGGTTCCAGTGAGGAAGGACCTTGTCACAATACCAAAGAGTTATGCTGTTTGCCTTCCTCCTGTCCTTCCCCAGAGGGACCTGAGGCCTTTTACTAGGGTAACTGTACACTGGGGAAAAGGAAATAATCAGACTTTTCGAGGCCTATTGGATACTGGTTCTGAGTTGACACTGATCCCAGGAGACCCTAAAAAGCATTGTGGCCCTCCGGTTAAAGTAGGGGCCTATGGAGGTCAGGTGATAAATGGAGTTTTGGCTGAAGTCCGACTCACGGTGGGCCCAGTGGGTCCCAGAACGCATCCCGTAGTTATTTCCCCAGTCCCAGAATGTATAATTGGGATAGATATAATTAGAAATTGGCAGAATCCCCACATTGGTTCCCTGATCTGTGGAGTGAGGGCTATTATGGTTGGAAAGGCCAAATGGAAACCATTGGTGTTGCCTCTACCAGGGAAAATAGTGAACCAAAAACAGTATCGTATCCCTGGAGGGATTGCGGAGATTAATGCCACTATCAAGGATTTGAAAGATGCAGGGGTGGTGATTCCTACCACATCTCCATTTAACTCTCCAATTTGGCCTGTGCAAAAGACAGATGGATCATGGAGAATGACAGTTGACTATCGAAAACTCAACCAAGTAGTGACACCAATTGCAGCCGCTGTACCAGATGTGGTGTCCTTACTCGAGCAGATTAATATGTCTCCTGGTACCTGGTATGCAGCTATTGATCTGGCCAATGCTTTTTTCTCAATACCGGTTCATAAGGACCACCAGAAGCAATTTGCTTTCAGCTGGCAAGGCCAACAGTATACCTTTACTGTCTTACCTCAGGGGTATGTTAACTCTCCAGCGTTGTGCCATAACTTAGTTAGAAGGGATCTTGATCGCCTGACTCTTCCACAAAATATCACACTGGTCCACTATATTGATGATGTTATGTTGATTGGACCCAGTGAACAGGAGGTAGCAGCTAGCCTAGACTTGTTGGTAAAGCATATGCGCATGAGAGGATGGGAAATAAATCCAACTAAAATTCAAGGGCCATCTACCTCGGTGAAGTTTCTAGGAGTTCAGTGGTGTGGAGCATGCAGAGACATTCCTTCTAAGGTAAAGAATAAGTTGTTGCACCTGGCCCCTCCCTCCACCAAGAAAGAAGCACAACGTCTGGTGGGTCTTTTTGGATTCTGGAGGCAGCACATTCCTCATCTGGGTGTGTTACTACGACCCATATATCAGGTGACTCGTAAGGCAGCAAACTTTGAGTGGGGCTTGGAACAGGAAAAGGCTCTTCAACAGGTCCAGGCTGCGGTGCAGGCTGCTCTGCCCCTAGGGCCATATGATCCAGCAGACCCAATGGTGCTTGAGGTATCAGTGGCAGATAGAGATGCTGTCTGGAGTCTGTGGCAGGCTCCCATAGGGGAATCACAGCGGAGGCCCTTGGGATTTTGGAGCAAGGCTCTACCTTCATCTGCAAACAACTATTCTCCTTTTGAGAGACAGCTCTTAGCCTGCTATTGGGCCTTAGTGGAAACTGAACGTTTGACAATGGGCCACCAAGTCACCATGCGACCTGAGCTGCCCATCATGAGCTGGGTGTTATCTGACCCACCAGACCATAAAGTAGGACGTGCACAGCAACAGTCCATTGTCAAATGGAAGTGGTACATACGGGACAGGGCCCGGGCAGGCCCTGAGGGCACAAGCAAGCTACATGAAGAAGTTGCCCAAATGCCTATGGTTCCCACTCCTGTTACAATGTCTCCTGGGCTTAAGCATGCACCTATGGCTTCATGGGGTTTGCCCTATGATCAGTTGACTGAGGAAGAGAAGACTAGGGCCTGGTTTACTGATGGTTCTGCACGCTATGCAGGCACCACCCAGAGGTGGACAGCTGCAGCATTACAGCCAATTTCTGAAACAACCCTAAAGGACACTGGTGAAGGAAAGTCTTCACAGTGGGCAGAACTTCGGGCAGTGCACATGGTTGTGCATTTTGCCTGGAAGGAGAAATGGCCAGAGGTTCGATTATATACTGATTCATGGGCTGTAGCCAATGGTTTGGCTGGATGGTCAGGGACTTGGAAGGAGCATGACTGGAAAATTGGTGAGAAAGACATTTGGGGAAGAAGTATGTGGATAGAGCTCTCTGAATGGTCAAAGGATGTGAAGATACTTGTGTCTCATGTAAATGCTCATCAAAAGGTGATCTCAGCAGAGGATGAGTTTAATAATCAAGTAGATCGGATGACTCGTTCTGTGGATTGTCAGCCTCTTTCTCCAGCTATCCCTGTTGTTGCTCAATGGGCCCATGAACAAAGTGGTCATGGTGGCAGAGATGGAGGTTATGCATGGGCTCAACAGCATGGACTCCCACTCACTAAGGCTGATCTGGCTACAGCTGCTGCCGAGTGCCAGATTTGCCAACAGCAGAGACCAACATTGAGCCCCCGATATGGTGCTATTCCCCGGGGTGACCAGCCAGCAACCTGGTGGCAGGTTGACTACATTGGACCACTTCCATCATGGAGGGGACAGCGTTTTGTTCTTACAGGAATAGATACTTATTCTGGTTATGGATTTGCCTTTCCTGCACGTAATGCTTCTGCCAAAACTACCATCCAGGGACTTACGGAATGCCTTATCCACCGTCATGGTATTCCTCACAGCATTGCTTCTGACCAAGGAACTCACTTCACAGCCAAAGAAGTGCGACTGTGGGCCCATGGTCATGGTATCCACTGGTCTTACCATGTTCCCCACCACCCAGAAGCAGCTGGCTTGATAGAACGATGGAATGGCCTCTTGAAGACACAGTTACAGCGCCAATTAGGTAGCAATACCCTGGAGGGCTGGGGCAAGGTTCTCCAGCAAGCAGTATATGCTTTGAATCAGCGTCCACTATATGGTACTGTTTCTCCTATAGCCAGAATTCATGGGTCCAGGAACCAAGGGGTGGAAATGGGAATGATTCCACTCACTATCACCCCTAGTGACCCAGTAGGAAAATTTTTGCTTCCTGTACCCACGACCTTGCGTTCTGCTGGTCTAGACGTTTTGGCTCCAATGGGGGGAGTGCTTTTGCCAGGAGATACAGCAAACGTTCTATTGAACTGGAAGCTAAGACTTCCCCCTGGCCACTTCGGGCTTCTACTGCCTTTAAGCCAACAGGCTAAGGAAGGAATAACAGTAGTAGGAGGAGTGATTGATCCAGACTACCATGGGGAAATTGGACTTTTTCTCCACAATGGGGGCAAGGAAGATTATGTCTGGAAGGCAGGAGATGCTGTAGGGCGCCTTCTGGTGCTACCATGTCCTATGATTAAGGTCAATGGGAAACTCCAACAACCCAAACCAGACAGGACAATAAATGGCCCAGACCCTTCAGGGATGAAGGTATGGGTCACTCCTCCAGGGAAAGAGCCAAGACCTGCAGAGGTGCTTGCTGATGGTGGAGGAAATACAGAATGGGTAGTAGAAGAAGGTAGTCATAAATATCAGCTGAAGCCACGGGACCAGTTGCAGAAACGTGGATTATAATAGATATTAACCTTCGTCCTATTTGGTTAAGAATGTGCTTGTTTATATATGTATATATATATATATATATGTATGTATATTAAGTGGATACTTGTGTTCCCTTTTGAATGTGCAACTGAGATATGTGTTAAGTGTTGTCATATTTAGGTTATTAGATACTGAAGGACTAAGTTCTTCTCAAGGACATTACCACCTACTCTAAGATATAATGCTTTGCTATTGCACATGAGATACTTATAACATGTTAGGTGGAATTATGACCCTGCCATCGTTTGCAATTGACATTTAAGCAGAGGCTATTTATTGGGTGTCAAGTTGACAAGGGGTGGACTTGTCATGGTTAATCCTGGGTGTCAACTTGACTGGACTAAGGAACAAATAAGAGAAAAGGGTCTTCTGATTGGACCACCTCAACCCGGATGGCCCACCCCAAATGTGGGTGTTACCTTCTGCCGGCAGGCAGTATTTAAGGCCACAGCAGCGGGAGCTGGTCCCTTTTATTTCCTCCTGCGGCTTGCTTCTCTCATCTGGTGAGTTTGTCTTGCTGCTGTGATCAACCTTTCGGATCCCAGCGTGTACTGAGACCGGCAGATCTCCTGGAATCCATTCGGGCCTTCAGCACTAGACTGGGACTCCTGAGACATCCAGCCTTGCGGACTGAGCGGTTCCCTGGATTCCCGGCCTCTCCAGTTCGGCGCTACTGTTGAGCTCCGTCATGTGAGCAAATCAATAAATTGTATATAGTTATATATACTCATCCTGTTGCTTCTGTTTCTTTAGAGAACCCTGACTAATACTGCACTGAACACACATGGTGCACATACGTACATGCAGACAAACACTCATGCACATAAAGTTCAAAAAACTTGGAATATAGATCAAACCAATTCATTTGGATGCAATTTATTAAAAAATGTACTATAGTTTAAGACTGACTTGAGTCTAGTTTATGCAATCTTTACAGAATGGTTGCTAGGTAAACGATTTATCTTAATCTCATCATAAGGAGACACATCTTTCCACATTAAGTATAGGATTTAAGACACATCTTTCCACATCAAGATGGCAGCCTAGGTTTCCTGATTCCCATTTACAGGCAAATTATGAGAAGAAACTGTTTTCAGACAATATGGAAACTCCATTTGTATATAAAACTTGATGAAACCTTGCAGGTTTTCAGAGTCATATATATTTCACTATATGTGCATGCTGTCCCTGGCCTATTTCAAATAACAAATGAGGATATATTTCATCCAATTTAGAGGTACAAATTTCTAACTTGTATGAAATTTGGGAGTAATTATTAAAGTGAGAAGATTGTTAAAGAACTATAGGATCATTGTTAGGGAATTTGAAATTACATTTAGTCATAAGGTAAATTGATAGGGGGAATGCGGCTTATGCTGTCTAGGAAAATGGAAAAATGAGAAGCTGGTTTATGAAAAAGATATAGGGGTAAGGGAAGGAGGTATGGGAGTATTCTTCCACTTGGACATAAAATGGAAAATAGGATGCTAAAAGAAATAGCTTTTAACTCCAAGTTTGTGTGCACAGTATGGGATTGGTTGGTTACCCTATATGGACTTTAAAGGAGTAAACAAGAAAGGAAAAGATTTATGTCTGTCTTTTGAGTAACACAGAGGAAATGATCAGTGATGTAGATATAAGTGATTTCTTAATGGAATGATAGCCATTGTAATTCAGTTAGATTGTAATTGGGACTTGTGAGACTTTGAGAAGTAAAATGTAGGATGATGATTACCAAATAACACAGAGAAAGTACTAGAAGAAAGGTGATGCTTAGTTGTAAGTCAAGAGAGAACAACACTGAAAGTACTAAAATAGTCACTAGAAATATTCATCTGATCCAAGGAAAGAAAAAAAATGCCATTTATGAGTAATAAAATATAGAAGCTAAGGAAAGATGAAGCTAGAATTGCCATCAAAATCTATGCTTGCAAAAGTAAGCATTATTGAATAAGAAGCTAGCATTATAAATGAAACATTCTCAGGATCTATATAAAATATCAGAGACGTCTTAAAATAGCCTTAGAAAAATGAAAAAGAAAACCCAATGGCGAGATGGTGGTTATACTGCTAAACCATGCAAAAGATTTTTAATTTGAACAGGCAGCAAATAAAGCCTTACCTGCAGGCTTAGGTCTGAGGGGATGGGCGCTTCTCCCCAGGGGTAGGGGACAAGCACAGTTTATTTGAGCTTTAGGAATCTTCTGTGTAGTGTCATCTAAAGATTGACCTGCTTCTGAGCTTTAGAGCTTGGGAAGCCCTGCTACTACTTTTCTTTGGCAGATGTGATGCGGTGGGAATGTTGGCCTTAGAGGCATGGGTCTAGTCCAGTCTGCCATTAGCAGCTGTCTAAATTTTGGCAAGTCAATTATGGTGCTCATTTTCTTCAAAGTTATTGGTTAGATAAAAACCATATCTCAGTTCTTTTAAAACTGTGGTGTGGAAAAAGAACACATAAACATAAAACCCAAACTGCCTTCTCCTTACTGGAGCTTTGTAAGAGAAATGCGGAGCTTAGGAAAGAGAATATCCAAATTCCTTTCTTTTTGACTTAACTTCTGATCCTAGGAATGACTGTAAGATCAAACACCTGGTGGAGGATTTCATACCAGTTTGAATTGATTTGAAAATAGACGAGAATCTGAAAATCATGCCAGTTGGTCAAATCTTTGCTAAGAGATAAGACTTAAAAACTTAGGTATCTTTGTTGTACAAAATAACTTGTTTTTTCCAGAGACATCCCAGTTTCCAAGTTCTTTTTTTTTTCTTTTTTTAAAAATTTTTTTATTAAGCACATTTCATACAACATTCCTTAATCAAATTTAGACTCATTCCCCCCAACCATGCCCACCTCTCATGTCCCCCCTTCCCCCACCAGAGCTCATGGATTCTGTCATATACAAGTCCTGTCTTGCATCTTTTTCTCAGTCTTTTATGACCTTTTCGGTGCACAGGTTTACTGTTTTGGTCAGTTCTTTGAATAGGTTTTTCTCTCTTTTTTGCTCCCCTTTGATTTTATATTATTCCAAAATATGCATACATACACTCCACACATAAATCAAAGTTACAAAATCTGAAAATAAACTATAAGTTAATGCTAAAGCACATTTAGAGATTCACATTTTAAAAGTAAAGTTGCATGCAAGTAAAAAGAAGTATAACTTTACATTCTCTCTTTTTTTAAGAATATGAATATTAGTATTCCTATATGATAGAACACACCATAAGAATACATAAGGATAAATTATGAATGGTTGTAGCATGTATCAATCCAAGTTCTTAAAATGTGAAAGAATCATGAGTTACAAAAGAAACACTACACAAGACCTATTTAAGATCAAGCCAGTCAACACTTTCCGTTGGAGGAAGAGGGACTTATGAGCTTCCACACCTAGTTGAGGAGCTATTGACAGTTGATGGCTTCTGGGGCAGGGTGGGGAGAAAGGAGTATGGCCCTGGTAGGCTACTTGGCTCCAGTGGATGGCCCCTCATTCATGAATATACAGATGGCACAAATTGGAATCAATAGATTGTTGGAAAAAATCCAGGACAGGAAGTTGGGAGGGGTGGAGTGGAGAATAAAAATAAAAAAAAGTGAAGAACAAAAATAAAAAAAACTCAACCCAACCAACCCGCCCATCCACCAACCAATCAACATTCACTTAATCTTAACCAGAAATACTTAGCACTGCATACCTCTGCTTACAATAGTATGGAAAGGTGTTTGGCAGTAAGAACACCTGTAACTTTTGAAACAAATTAGAGGCCGATTTGCAAGGATTTTGGCAGAAATAGAAAGTGATGAAACTTCCCCACGTTGGCCTGTTACTTATTTGCAGCTATTCCTTCCGTAGTGTAAAGGCCAAAAAATCATTGACCATGTTGGATTCACTTCTGTGTCCTCAGAGGAGTGGAGGGGTGAGGGAGGGTATAATGATTAAACAAGCATTACGTCTCTTTAATAAAATATATGTGCATCATGAACAATTACCACTATAGGGGTCAATAACTGAATTGCCAGAGGCAGCAAGCTGTAACCCTAAAAGCAGGGAAACATGTTTCCAAGCTGTTGCCGTGAAAACAGCCACATCAGTTGTCCTATGAGATGTTTTTGTGCGTTTATTTATTTTTGTTTTGTTTATATGTTTTACATAAATTCAACTTCTGGCTCTTCTAAGAATATAGCATACACATAATTACACATGTTAACCTATCAGGGCACTAAACTGCAGACTCATACAATTTTAAAATGCATTTTCTTGAAAAACTAGGTTTTAAGTGATCTGAACAGTAAAAGCTGGGCCAAGCAGATGTAGAAATGGATCTTGGGTGCCAAATCTGATTTGGACAGTAAGTTGTCGACAGTTAATTCCTGCCAAAAATCCTTGTCGTAGGTCAGAATTTCTTCTCTGTGAACTAACAGAAAAGTTTCTATATCAGGTATATGTTGTGCCACATGAATAAAGCCATACTGCAGCAGGCCAAGAAACTATTTTCTTTGAAATATGTGCATACTTAAGGTTTCTAAACGTAATTAAAAGTGGGTAGGCTAGAAAAATACTGTGCTTTTTTCTGTAGGTTTATTATTATTTTTTTTTGTATAAATTAGCCACCAATTGCTTCTATTTGAGAGTTGAAGTCATAATCCTCAAGATGATGATATTCAGAAGAATGGCTTTTAGGAGGCGTCCAGATCATGAAGCTGGAGCTCTCAGGAATGAAATGAGTATGGAGGCCTCCATCAGAGCCCTTGCTCTCAGTGAAAAAAGACAGTTGGTAGCCATGAATGTGGAAGAGTGCCCCGCAGACACTGAATCCACTGCTGCTTTGACTTTGGATGTCCTAGCCTTCATAATTGTGAAAACAAAAAGCATTCCTACAACCTATGACTCTTTTGGTCTTTTTGAGACAGGGTCTTCCTAGGCCCAGCTGGTCTGGAACTTGCTATGTAGACTAGGCTGGACTTGATTTTACAGAGATCTACCTGCCCCTGCCTACTGAGTGCTGGGATTGAGGAGGTGGGCTGCCACACCTGACCAGCCTGTGATATTTTTGTTAAAGGAACTTAAATGAACTAAAACATCAATGAATATTTGTTTGTTATTTACACATCATAGGAAGTAGATGAATAAAACATATAAAGTAATATGAGTGTTCTTTCTATTGCAAAAACATACTACCAAGGACTCTCCTGATTGTAATGAGTGATAAGGGGCAGGGCAAAATTCTTGGAGAGGTAAGAATCATGTAGTTTGGCCTAGTAGTTTCTGGTGAGAACCAAACATGAGACTCCTTCAGAGATGGGGCATCCTTAGTCATGTAGCTCATCTGTGAATTGTAGGCTAAAGTCTCCAAGAGTTAAAGAACACTTGTATCAGCATTCAGAGAAATGTCCCACTTCCCCTCAAGAAACAGTAACTACCCAAGACAAATAAACGAACTTCAGCCACATGGTACTTAGACACAACACTAAGGAAGTCAGACTACAAGAAAAGTTGGCTGAGCTGAACAAGGTAGTGTGTTTAGCAAAACATGTGACCGAGTTAACCCTCCAGCTCAAGCTCTTCTGAACTGGAAAAGACAGGTTTCAGGTTGTCACCAGACTAGAGAAGACAAGATTGGCCTGGGAATTTAATTTGGAGGTCATGAACTAGACTGAACGAAATTAGAGACATAGTACTAGTAGTAATGCAGAAAATGGAACCAAATCCCTGGTTGGTTAGGAGGAAGAGTAAATAGGACTTGGAAGATTAGATATGGGGACATGACTAAGCAAGGTGTTGCTTGAATAGTCCAAAGCTTCTGGCTTAGGCAAACAGGTTTCATCAACAGAGATAGACATGAGTACAGGGTTTGTAGCAAGATAGTGCTCTAATTCTGAACAGACTGTGTGTGACTTAGGAAACAATTGGGCAGCCCAGTAGCTATCTGAATCGTGATGTCAGGCAGTCAGTCTTGACCGATAGCTGTAAGTCAATGGAATTAAGAGTGGTGATCAATTGTATGTGGTATTTTGCAAGGTGAGTAAACAAGAGAAGAGGAACAAGAGTTATATTTATAGGACAACACTGAAGGGAAGTTTGAAGAAGAAAAATCTTGGACACCAAGAATGAGTGTTGGGAAAAAATGAGCAAAAGTAGGCGTGGGAGAAAGGGGGGGATCAACACGAGCAAATTATGGCTGAAAATACCGTAATCAAGCCTAATACTTCACATGCCAATTAAAATTCAAAGAATGGAAAAAGAAAAATATGCAGAAATAAATAAAAAATGAGCCAGCATTGGATCTAATTCTAGGATGAATTTTAAGGAGAGTCAACATTATCAAATTATCCAAGTAATCACTGCAAAGTTCACTGCTTCTGGGACTTGCTCAATTACTCAATAGACCTTTACTTAGTATCTATTATAAATAATGGATATTTTTGCTCACATGGAACTTAGAATCTCTGAAATGAGGATGACATTAGGTTAATATTAAACGATATAAAATCTTCACTTTGACAACTTGTGTAAAGCAAAGATTTATAGTGATGTTAATAAAACAGGTTCAATAAAGAGGTAAAGGACAAAATCCAGATTAGTAAATCCTTTAATCTATAGTTTCTTATTGTTTTTTAACTGCATCCATAACTAGAATCTCCAATTCCTTCAGAAACATTAACTTGTATTTTCACCAGAAAAATAAAAATTAACTAAAACAAACAAACAAGCAAACAAAACAAACCCCATGGTCTTCAGATGTCTCAGGTCCTTGAGTCATCATTTAATCAATTGACAAACCTTGAATAACTCTCCAAGCCTTGAGCTTTCTTATAGAGTTTTAATGGAAATCAGACCATATGATATATTTAAAATTATTTCATAAGATTAATGGAGGAGAACAAATGTTGATAGATACTATTTTGGAAAACAGCTGTGGTATGTGCGACTGGGTTGTTAGCTGTGTTCTTGGTTCTATCATCAGTTGTGCATATCTGGCTAGTCATTTGACTTCATTTCTTATGAGATAGGAATAATAGTACTTACCTCATAAACATGTGGAATGTAGGAACAGGCTTATTAATGCACCAAGCATGGGTTCACCAAACAGAAACCAAAGTTAGCTCTTTCAGGTTCTGGAATAATAGATTATAAATGGGTGTTTAAATTTAAAGAAAGAGTTTGTGTGCAGTGTAGTGGATCTAACCTACCTAAGCACCTGGCAGGTCCTAGTCAACTACCTCTTCAGCTTTCCTGTTTTCTTCTGGGCTGTTTCACTGACAGTTTCTTAACTCCAGCTATGACCATCCAGGTTTATTTTTCATAATCTTGTTCCCGTGTTTCTATAATGCTACAAATTATGTGTAAAGTCACTTTTCCCTTTCATTGCCCTGAATAACTTCTCATTATTTTTTTTGAATATTTTTATCATTTTATTTTATGTGTATGAGTGTATTGCCTGCATGTGCATAAGTGTACCTGTGCTTTGCAATGCCCAGGGTGGTCAGAAGAGGGCATTGGATCCCCTGGAACTGGAGTTACAGTTGTTAGTCGCCATATGGATGCTGGGATTTGAACCTGGGTTCTCTGCAAGAATACCCAGTGCCTCTTAACCTTTGGCTATCTCTCCAGCTCCAACTTCTACTCATTCTTTAAGATTAAGTTTAAAAGTCATTCCCCAAAGGTAAGTTATGTCTCCTTAGAGCATTCCCATCTTGTATGAGAATTACTTCTCCCCTTGTCTTCTTTAGAGTTTAAAAAGACAGTTTTCTTTTCTGTACCTTCAGTATCTAGCGTGGAATACACATGAGGTGAAGGAATGGGAACATAAAAGTTGCTTCTGAATTAAATATTTAGAAATGGTTAAAATTATTGCTCATAGAGATAATTGCCCTCAAGCACATAGACGTTTAGAACTGAATTATTGGTGCTATTGTCCTTTATAAACAGGCAGTTACAAATGCCTGTTGCTTTAAGGATTGGCTCTTACAATTTTAAATGACTTACCGGGTAAGGCATAAAACACTTTTTGCTACAATTTTGATTTTTCTACTGAACTCCCATGATTATAAAATGACATCCATTTGTTTTATATAAGTAGCTTACCAGTCTTGACTTTCTGACCTTAGGAAAATTCAGCACTTTCTATTTATTTAAGAGGACAAAGGCCCTACCCCTTAGGGATAAGCAATTATTCCTTAATGGAGGAAAGACCATTCATATTGAGAGCTGCATGGGTTATTGAATACTTGGCTGGAGTCCTATGAAAGGAGAAATCATTAAGTGTTGGTTAATCCCCACAGCTCTCTGTTATTGTTCTCATCATGTTTTCTGCCAAACACAAAGATAAAGTTTGTGTAGGGACAGAGAGATAAGGAACTGTTGACCAGAGAACATCTGGAAATGAGTAAGTAGGAGGGGGTGGGGAGGTGGCTGGATCACCACCTGTGCCCTGGTAGAAGCTACCATGATGCACGTGTAAACAATCTACAGAAAGAGTGGTGTGGGGTGAGTGGATTTATTAGGCTTTAGCATTTGTACTGAATTAGAAAAATGATCTCTTCCTATCAATGCCTCCGGTCTACGATGAGTATATAGGTGCAACCTCAGGTTTGATGAATTTTAGGGAGAAGTAGATTGGGTAAAAGGGACGGATCCAGAAAGAACAGACCACAGCGTGAGAATTTGCCTCGGCTGTTCTTTAGTCCACAATTATCCCACTTGTTTGTCTTGAGATACAGGGGAGATTTGGTGGTAAGGGTTATTTTTGTTTTCTGAGTGCTTATCTTAGAATAGTTGCTCTTCTAGTTTGCTTTCCCATTGCTGTGATAAACACCACATCCAAAAGCAACTTGCGGGAGGGAAGGGTCTATTGACTTAACAGTTCTAGATCGCAGTCCATCACTGAGGAGGTCGATGCAGGAAGGGACCTGGAGACAGGATCCACAGAGGAAGGCTGTTCACTGGCTTGTTCTCTGGCTCTTCCAGCTTTCTTATAGAGCCTAGGCCCACCTGCTTAGGGATGGTACTATCTAGAGTGAGCTGTGCCCCTCCACTGCTATCAACTAGCATTCAAGACAATTTACCACAGACATGGCCAGAAACCAATCTAGGTAATACTTCAGTTGAAACTCCTTTTTCCCTGGTGAGTCTTGGTTGTGTTAAGTTGGCAATAAAAACTTACCAGGTCAGTTGCTGTATCAAAATGCCATAGACATAGTGGCTTAGAAAGTAGACATTTGGGTGGGGCATGGCAATGCATGTCTTTAATCCCAGTACTTTGGAGGCAGAGGCAGAGGCTGAGGCAGGCGGATCTCTGGGAGTTCAAGGCCAGTCTGGTCTACATAGCAAGTTGCAGGCCAGCTGGGACTGCAGGAAGACCCTGTCTCAAAAAGACCAAAAAAACCCCAAAAAGAAAGTAGACATTTGTCATTTATTTCTCACAGTTCTGGAGGCTGCAGAATCTGAGATACAAATGCTTGAAATCTTGCATCCTAATGAGGACTGTCTTCCGAGGAGACAGGCATGCTCAGGGCGGCATAGCCACAGATGAATGCTTATAAATGGGTGTCCTCTTCCATGGGGTTGGAATGAGCTCACTCTGATCCCTTTTAAAGAGACTAATCATATCATGTCTGCCCCTCCAAGTATCATTACATTGAAAAAGGCCAGGAATTCAATTTTGGGGAGATACAAACATCTAATCAATAGCTGTACTTATGGCTGGCTAAAATTTGGGGGTTTTAATAGAAATGGAGAGTAGAAGCCAGGGTGATCATACATGTCTGTAAACCCAACCACTTGGCAGCTAAAGCAGACCATTTTCACCAATTCAAGGCTAGACTGGGTTGCAGAATGAGATGTTATTTCAACAGCCAACCGACAGAAATGGAGCATAGATAGTGAGGAATTTTACTGTACTATAATTTCTGAGATAGGGCATTGTCTTAGGGCCTATTTATTTGTTCAACAAATATATACAGAATATGATTGTATGTAGGTCTGGGACACATTGTGGAGACATTATATTTCTAACTCACAAAACCAAAGTTACATTCTTAGCATGAGTGAGAGAAATTGTATATATCTATATATCTAGTCTATATCTATATAATAGAGTAAGTGGTAGTAATTGTTGTAAAAGAAAAAAATACTGAGTCCTAAGAGATTGTATAAAAGTTAATCTGTCTTTTTCTAACAGTAAGAAAGGCCATGAAGCCAGGTAAATTTCTTAACAAGAAAAACTTAAAATATATTTTAATAAATATATTGGTCATTTTTAAAGTTTGAATGAATGACACATGCCAGATTTATAATAATGAGGGTCAATGAGAGAAACAGCAGAGGATGTAAGGCCGAGAATAAAAGTGAACATGAGCTAAAAATAGAAGCTCTAGGGACTGGTGATGCAGCTCAGTGGTCAGGTCCAGGGGAATCCGACAACCTTCTTCTGACCTCCGTGGCATTGTACGGGTGCACAGACCTACATGCAGACAGTACATTCATACACATACAAAAAAAAAAAAAGTTAACCCGAATTGACCTTGAAGTACCAACTTGCTGTTTTTCTTATCCCAGGTGCATTTCTCATTCGAGTGGCATCAAAAACTATTCTCTCTAACACCACTAACATTTTTTTCCTAAATTCAAAGGATATTTTAATTACCAGACTTGGCTTCTCTTACTTTGCTTCCTACCTCTGCATACTTTGTATTGCTTCTCTTTACCCCTATTCATATAACAGGTCAAATTTCACCTATGTAAGCCTTTTCTTACTTTTGAATTGAGGCTCCTAGCACTTTTTTTTTAATTTTTATTTTTGTATGTGTATGAATGCACCGTCTGCTTGTAGGTTTGTGCACCCGTGTCGTGCAATGCCGCAGAGGTCAGAAGAGGGTCTCGGATTCCCCTGGGACTGGAGTTCTCCTGGAATTGGAGTTACAGACGGTTCTTAGCCGCCATGTGGGTGCTGGGGATCGAACCCGGGTCCTCTGCAAAAGCAGTCGGTGCTCTTAACCGCTAGGCCATCTCTCCAGCCCCGCTCCTAGCACTTTTTACTGTGGCAATGCAATAATAGTAATGTTCATGAAAATGTATGATCAGATCTGTACCAATAGACAATTTCCCAATTGTCTATCTTTCAAGGTTTTGAGACAGTGGAGAAAACTGAAATTAGTGAGAGTGCTTTGAGACAGAGGTAAGGTTTGGATGGGTTTTGTAGAAGTTACAGATTAAGATAATGAGTAGTTTATAATTCTTGTTCTTATTTGAACTTCTGTGTGTGCTTACATTTGTACTCACAATAACTTTAAAATCACATTTTCTCTTCCCATTAGTTGACTATGGAAGTATTTCTAAAACACTTCATTTTTGATTCTTTGATGATTCCATATATGTATATAATGAATTTTGGTAATTTTTACCCCCCCCTTTGTCCTCTCTCATCCCCTTTCTCCCTTACTGAAGCTCTTCTTTACAAGTCCCCCTCCTACTTTGAGGTATTTTTGTGTGTGTAACCCACTGAGTTTAATTAAGGTTTTTTACATGAGCATGGGTGGGGTTATTTGCTGGAACACCGGCAACTTATCAGTGGCTCTACCAATAAAAAAATGATACCCCTTTCCCCAGACACTATGGATTGTCCACAATCACTCATTAGGCATGAGCCTTTTCTTCATTCATGATGAAATATGACATGCCCAATCTTAATAGGTAACCAGAGCTGTTGTGATTTCATGGGTACAACAGCCATGTCATGTTCAGAAGACATTGTTTCACAACATTCTTCCACATCCTCTGGCTCTTACACATTTTTTACCCTCTTCTATGATATTCTTTGCACTTTGGAGGCAGTGATACACATGTCTCACTTGAGGCTAAGCATTGCATAGTCACTTATTCTCAGCACTTTGACTAGTCTCAGCATTAACCACTAACCACTGCAAAAAGAAGTGTCTTTGAAGGCTGAGAACAGCACTGATCTATGGATATAAACAGAAGAATTTATAAAACAGTTTGACATCATCTCCATTTATCCAAAACAATAGGAGTAGGTTCCTCAGTAGGCCCTAGACCTTCCAAACCATGGTCTTTTGTCTATATTTACAATACCAGGCATGAGTTTGACATATAGATAGAGCAGGCTGTAAATCCAATCAGAAAGTTGTTGGTTACCATATAGTAGCCATGCCACCAGTTCACTAATGTGCATATCTCTCCAAGAGCATCATTATTGCAGCCTATGACATGGAGCTAGGTAGGACTGTTGTTGGCTGTTGACTTTTCCTCTCCCAGCAGCTTCTATAGCACTTTCCAGCACTAGGAAAGCTAGCTGGTAAGGAGGAAACTTCCAGTTCAGTTCCAGCTTCATTTATCTATGTCCTGCAGCCCAGATGTATAAAAAACTTCATTTATTTTAGACAGGAAGAAATCTCCCTTTTGTTTCACCTCAACACCTTGTTTATCAGAATGCAGCAAAGAGGAAAGGGGGTGATCTGCGATTCTCTGTATCTTATAGTCAACTGTTGGATTTCTTTTTATTTAGTTAGTTTTTATTGAATATTAGAAAGTGACTTTTGCACATTTCATACATCTTGATCATATTTAGACCTCTCCCTATCTGTGCCTCTCATAGGCCCCCGCTGGATTTCATGCATTCTGTCATATATGTTAAGGCCGACTGAGCCAAGTTTAACAAGTTTTTCTTGATTATGTTTAAGGCCATCAGAAAGCTGTTGCAGTTTTACCACTCCACCTTAAGTCTATCTACAACAAATGGTATTTGAAATAGTACCATCATTAATTCTGAAAACCAACACCATCAGTGAACAGAGTACAGCTGATAGAACAGCCAAAACTCAATATATTTTTTAAATTAAAAAAACTGAGCTACCACATACAACCTATTAAGAAAGTTCTAAGTAATGCATAAGCTTGTGTGTACTGGCCACTAATCCTTCCTCACAGGAAGGATCTGTGATGGTTTGCAAGCATGAGAATTTCCTCTATTCTACCTCTCAGCTTATTTTATTTTTCAGAGTTTCCTAGTATTGAGTCTCAGTTTGAAAATCCCATTAATTCCATTGAGTGAAGAAACAATGATCTTTTAGTTTCTTTTTAACTTGCAAGAAACATAGACATGCTCAGATTACCTTACTTAATGGGGGTTATTGTAACCATTTCCTGGGAAATAAGGAAGCAAGAAACAGTTTTAACCAATGAAAGAATCAGGCTTCAAGGAGACTGCAGTGCATTTTAGGATACAGTTCTCAATAGCTTTGACCCTCCCCACCTTACTTAGAAACCCAGAAACTCCTTGTTCCCTAATCCACATGACACTAGTATAGAGAACTTTCTTGTTATTGCTGCATCTGTTGCTCTTAAGAGTTCTCTTTGGGCCTCTTCTCATAAATGCCATGTTTAAATCTTCCTACTACTATGCACAAAAATGGCAGTGTAGTTAACCGTCTTCTACTCTGGAGCTACCACCTGCCATGTTGGGCTGAATCCTCATGTGATTACCTCATATTCTCTTAGCCAGATTCTCCTGCTCCCTCTGGATCATGTTCTCGTCCTTGGTCCAAACCTCATGGCCATATAGCAATATCCTTTATGTGCCAGTAAGACTGCCTTGAAGTAAATAAGATGGAAGGTACTTTTCAAGATCCTATAAATGCAAATTATACACGGTGGATTTTGACCTGCTGTAGCTAGTTAAGTAAAACCTAAGGATATCAGAAAGGATTATGGAGGTAGAAATAAAAGGAAAGGAGAAGGGATATGGGCTCTGAGAGAGCCTTTACTTTAGCTGAAGGAAAGTGGGTGGTGAGGAGACAACCGAGAAGCAGACAGACAAGCTCTCACTCTCATGGATTGCATTTTATGAGGGGAACATGTGGGGAAGGGTGTTAACCAACAGGAAAGCACCCTGGAGAGAATAAAACTGGGCATGATGGAGTGAACTGGCAAGAGGTTAGGTAGTCAGGGAAATAGTCTTTGAAGAGGCAGCATTTTGGCTAAGAGTTTTATGGCAAGCAGGAGGCAGCTACTCATAGTCATGGGGATGGAAGAAAGGCCAATATCCCATGGCAAGAGTGATATAAGATGAGGTCAGAGAAATAGGCAGAATTCTGGATACATAGAACCTTAGCTCTTGTGGACCAACACACAAATCATGGATCTAATACGACGATGACAGGGAAGCTTTTATGTAGACAAAAGTACCGATCTCATTTCAAGAGACAGCCCTTTGTGTGTAAGATGGCTGAAGAGTTAAATAATATCAATGTTAACATTACGCTGGAGGATTGGGAGCTGATAGTGTCAATCAAGGTCATAGGGGATTTAGGAAGAATCAGTAACTTATGGAGAGGTTACTTCATATTCAACATGCTAAATTTAAATTTTATGCTTCATAAAAATTGCTGCCTTATGATTTCACATGAAGCTGCTCTTTACTATTTAAATTTTTTTATTATTATTTATTTTTGTATGTGTATGAATGTACTGTCTGCATGCAGGTCTGTGCACCCGTGTCGTGCAATGCCGCGGAGGTCAGAAGAGGGTCTCGGATTCCCCTGGAACTGGAGTTCTCCTGGAATTGGAGTTACAGACGGTTCTCAGCCGCCATGTGGGTGCTGGGGATCGAACCCGGGTCCTCTGCAAGAGCGTCAGTGCTCTTAACCGCTAGGCTATCTCTCCAGCCCTGCTCTTTACTATTTAAAGGCTATTGTTCTTTTTGCTAGTTGTTGAAAAGATGTGATTATATTAAGTCCCCTGAACAGTCAGAACAGAAAGAAAAACCCCAAGACCTTAAGACCACCTGAGAAGAAAAGTCATTTTACAATATTGAATAATGAGCAATGATTTTGAGGCAATTAGAATGGGTAACATATCTTGAGATCAGAAATTAATTGCCTAATCCTAGTCTTATTACTAAAATAGAATTTGAAATTTTACATAGATCAACTTTGAAAAAAATCCTTGTTTTAGGGATCAGTACCTGATTCTTAAACCTTCAAGGTCATGCTCACTAGCTGTTCCTGGAAACACACAGTTAAATTTCAAGTTGGTGAAATTTAATTGTTAATTTGGTTTGTTAATTAGTTACCTATGCAAAACAGATGACTAGATGGCATTTTTTTCTGAACAGGACAATTCTAACTGAAGTTTCAAAGAAAGCATGCAGACTATGAAATTTAAGGGAATGTTGTAGACAAAATAGTGAATTCAGTTAAGGTCAATTTACTGTTTTTCTTGCAGCAGTCTCCAAATCTCCTTAGTAAGAAAAATAGTCAGAATAATTAGTTGTATTCTATTTATGCCCTCATGGATCAGAAAGAACCAGAAACTCATCTCAACATGTAGAAGGAGATTGACAGAAAAGGGAGAAGAGAACGTGGTAAAGGAAGAAAGAAGACAGATGAATGGAGGCCAGGGGAGGACGAATACAGGGATATGGGATCATTGGGAGTCTTTATGTGCCATGCAGAGAGGCAGGAGGGAAGAGTAATGGGCTAACAGAAGAGGAGTAGCAGAGACATCCTTTGGGAACCAGTGGGGTTTGGTTCTAGATCCTCCAAATTAGGGATCTTTCTGGGACTGGAACCCAAATCCAGAGAATCCCAAAGCATAGTATTTCCATATAACACATGCACTTCCTCACTAGATCACTAGTGGCACCTAATGCAATGTATATGTTATATAGATAGTTGTCTTACTGTATTGTTTAGGGAAAAATAGTCTGTACTTGGTCACTGCATGTTTTGAATTTTCTGTTTGATTTTACTTCCAGTTATAGTTTCTTTTATGAAAAAACTATGGTTTCTATGGGGATAAAAATATGGTGTCAGAAAATGAAATTATACAAAAATGCTACATGTAGTCTGGGGTAGATTTATTTCTGTTTGTTTTTACTAACGTATACTATGTGGCCTCAATTCCACAGTAACTAAAAGGAAATTAACATAAAACGACAGATATGTGACTTTGCTACAACTGCATGGAGTGGAGACTACTGGCTGAGCACGTGTTCAGTAAGCTGGGCACTCACCCCAAAGCTATGCTCCATGAAATCTCTGAGGGTGTAAAGCTCTGAAGTAGGGGCTCACAGATGAGCGGCAGGATGTAGGTAGAAGATAGAGGAAATTCACAAAAGGTACCTCCTGTTTTTCTTTCTAGAAACAACCAAAGGATTTAGAAATTTCCTGAGGGAATAGTAACTGGCATGTTAAGTGAGTGCAGAGGAGATTGTTATAACACTGTTAGAATGACCCTGGCTGGGCAGACTGGGTAGACATCATTAATAATCATGCTTGGCTTCTTATACACACCAGCAGAAAGTTGCCTTTTGATTTGTAATTTTAGGTAAATTGTAGATGAACAAAAAAGGCCAGCTCAGAAATCCTACATTGCGGTTAGTTAACAAATGACATGTCAAAATTGCCCTCAGAGGGGCTTGCTTGCAGCAAGGTTTCATGGGAAAAGACCCCTGGTTTTTCTTCCCATGATTGGCTTGTAGAACAGCTCTTGTAGCCATTGAGAAAACCTTCCGCAGGGGCCACTGAGGTGGCTTAGTTGGCAAAGGTGCTTGGGGTGAGGCCTGATGACCAGAGTTTGATCTCTGGGACTCCCATGGTGGGAGTGAATTGATTCCTGAAAGTTGCCTTCTGACCTTCACATGTGCACCATGGCACACATGCACACACACACACACACACACACACACACACACACAGTGAATAAATGTAAATCAAATAACTTCAATCGTTCCATCTTTTGTCATTGCTAAGCACAACATGGTCCATGAGCCCATCTTGCTTGCTAGTTTTTTGCCTTTTCTTTTTTTTTCTTTTTTTTTTTTTTTTCGCCGTTTTCTTTTTCTTTATTTGTCTACATTCAGCTGAATTCAGACATACTGCCTGAATGATCCAGACATAAAAAACAAAACAACGACAAAAACCCCCACTCTTTCCCACTGGTTTTTAAAATAAAATCTTCACTTATAAAACAAACACTAAAGCATTAAAATACAGAAAGCTCATTGAACTCACTTCACAAAAGCATTAACAGATGCCACATCCCTCCAAGACTACTGAAGACTGTCCGATGCCGCGCCAATAGCAGGTGTAAATAGGCAGAGGGATACCAAACGGCAACAACTCGGAAGGCTACTCAGACAAGGGTGTAATGGCAACTAACAAACCATTGAAGACACGAAGTCCCAAACACGGCTAAATACGAGTCACAGCACGGGTCCCCAGGGAACCGCTACACCTCACAACACGGCAACGTGGACGGGTGGGGACGCCTGCTGCGCCAGTGGACATGTTAACTGGTGATGAGTAGAACTGAATCTCCCAACAGGCTGTAAGTGCAGAAGGTACGTGTCGGCAGCCCAGGGCCTTTATCTGTACTGGTAGCTCATGCTGTGGTCTGCGTTCCGGCCATAGCCACCCTGTGAGGACTGGTAGGAGCTGGTAGGGCCACTGTAGTTCTGGCTGGATCCTGGGGAGTTATAGTTCGACTGTGACGAGTAGCCTCCTTGTTTGCCTTGGTATGAAGAGCTGCCCCCAGAACCTCCGCCGTAGCCCCCATGTGAGCCTGTGTTGTAGGATGACCCGCCTGAGCCATAGCTGTTCCCGCTGCTCCGGCCTCCACTACCACTGTAGTTGAATTTGCTGTCGTAGCTGTAGTCGGAGCCACCGCCCCCAGGGGAGTTGTAGGAGTTGGAGTAGGAGGAGTAGCTGCCCTGGCCGTGGCTGTAGGCCTTCTGCTTGCCCTGTGGTGGCCCATAGCTGCTGTACTGGCTCTGGTTGTAGGACTGCTGCTGGCCCTGGTGGGACTGGTAGCCTGAGCCGTAGGAGGGTTTCTGCTGACCCCCGTGAGGCGGCTTCTTCCCAGCATGTTTCGGGGGCACTGGTGAGTTGTAGCTGTCTCCTTGGTAGTAGGAGCTGTAGCTGGACGAGCCCCCGCCGCCCCCGCCGCCGCCACCACCAGCATTCCCAGAATGCCCTCCATTGCCTTTTCTGTAGGTTCTTTAATTAGCTATTCCTGCTTCATCTTTACTTCCTTTTACCTTATGAGCTCATCATTGTGAATATCTTTCTTGTTCTCAAGTGGGATGGTGGGCACATGGAACAGATATAGTTGGCCTCTGTTGTCACCACTTTTCTGGGAAGTTCTTCAAACTGTCAGGGCAATTGATAGAGAAACACATCAGTGTAATACAAAGCAACTCTATCTACTACTTCAGTATCTACCTATCAACTACCTATTGACTCTATCTACCTACTTCAGTATCTACCATATTGGTCTCAAACACGATGATACTTCTACATCTTGCAAATGTTTTTTACTAAGGACCAAGCCAGCAATGAGTTTCCCCAAGATCCATCACCAACAATCACAAGTTTTTTTTTTCTACATGGTATTCATTGCTTAAAATGTATTACAAGAAGCAGGACTTACGTGGCTGGATTGTATAAAGGGCATTAAACCTTTCAGATAAAAGGCTCAGGAGATGACACCTAGTCCAGCCTGTCTGTGATTTGTAAGCTTCAGTCTGGTAGTTTAGAAGATGAGCGAGGGTTAAGGAGAGAGCCACCAGTATGCAGCAGAAGGAAAGAAAAGTGGATGGAGACATGACTTTATTGAATATTTTTTATTTTCCTGTTAGAGTCTCAGATTTAGAGCCTGTTCATATGAAAAGCCAATTATTTAGTCTCAGAGAAGAAGCTCCCCAACATCCCATATATCATAATAGGTACTCTGAGGTCAGGAAGACAGATCTTATCTCCACTGCACATATGAAAAATAGACATGATGATATAATATACAAAAATCTCAGATATAAATCCTAAGTCTGGAAGAAGAGCTGAGACCATTATTCGTTCTTAATTTTGCAGCTATCGCATACATTCATCTTTAATATCTATTTAATGAACATTTTTGTTGGCTAAAGTGTCATCTTGCAAGCCAAGAACGATTAGACAATGGGTCTTGTGGGGAATCTTTTATCTATAGTACATTTTCTGGACAAAAAAATGATTGAAGTTTTAGAAATTGCTTTGGGAATATTTTCTTTTCTTTCTTTCTTTCTTTATTTATTTTTATAAATTTATTTTTATTTTTTTAACAACTCTAGACCCGTGTCCCCCCCACCATTCCCCCACCCCACCAGAGCTCATGCATTCTGCCAAACATGCCTTTCATCTCTTTCTCAGTTTTTCTCAATATTCTCCATGAGGAAGTTGACTGTTTTGAGCAGAAGTTCATCTTAGACAAGGTAGAGTACTAAAAATGTCAGGGGTGTTTTTGCTCTCAACAAACTTTTAATCAAGTAATGAGAATGAGACACACAAATCTGAAGAGCTGACCAGTCTTCCTCTGACATATATTGTCCTCCTCTTAGTGTCATAGCAATTAGCCAAACTACTACACTTTGAAATAATGAACACATCTGAATACCTTTGCTTTTTCTCACACAGCTCTTCTTTAGACAATAGCACCTACCTTTAATCTCTGCAAACCAGATCTTCTCAGTGCAACATCTGTCTGTAGTTGGCTGAGTTAGAACAATGGCCTTTGGCATGAAGGAGGGTGAGAAACTAGACAGTGGCACACTAACACCACTCTCAACCTGGAAGATGGGTCCCGAGAACTGTGGCTTGATGGTGGCATGGAAAGGAGAACCATGAGCAAGTAGCTGAGAGTTGGGAGTAGATGAAAGTGTTCAAGAAACTCATGGATTAGATGGAAAATGTGGTGAGGAAATGTGGCATAAATGGAAGGCTTCCCATTAGACAACAAAAGAAACTGATGGCAGACAACAAGCTTTGGAAGAGTGATTGAGAGGAAAAGGAAACCAATCCCAGACTGGATGAGCACTCTTTGGTCTTATGCTGTGTCCCTCAAAGGATGTCCGGCTACATGTAAGAACAGGAGGTGGAAGAGCCAATCAGATTAAACAGTTGCTAGGAGTAGGTTCTGGCCTGATGGGGCTTTCTTAGAGCAGAGTGGGAAGAACAGAGTGAGCCACCAAGAGTTGGCCTCAGAGGGACCATGAGGAATATGGAAAAGTATGGAAGAAACTGGAGGGCGAGTGGTTAGAATAGGCTCTAAGGATCTTTGGAACCAATTACTGATCAGAAAATGCAGCAAATTAGAAGATGACAGAGAATGAGGCAGTAAGATATGAGGAAGTGAATGTGAAAGACATTGTGACTGCATTTTATTTTATTTATTTTATTTTATTATTATTATTATTATTTTTTTTTGGTGTTTTTGAGACAGGGTCTCCCTGTAGCCCCAGCTGTCCTGGAACTCGTTCTGTAGACCAGGCTGGCCTTGAACTCACAGAAATCCGCCTGCCTCTGCCTCCCAAGTGCTAGGATTAAAGGCGTGCGCCACCACGCCTGGCATGACTGCATTTTAAAGAGAACACTGGATTTGAACTCCACGGGCTATGGAGCTCAGTGCTGTCAGCACACAGAGCTTTAAAGTGAATAAATGAACAAACATGTTTGTTTCATTCTATTTCCGAATTAGTAAAATGAGTACAATGGCATTTGCCAAACACTTCTTACAAGGCTGTCGTAAGACTCACAGGGTGCTATTAAATACAACCATGAACATATTTAAATTTTATTTTAGGTTTGGTTTGTAAGACAAGATCTTACTATGTAGTTTGGGGCAGGCCTGAAATTCACCAGGTAGCCCAGTTTAGCCCTAACTCTTACTCTTCCTGTCTTTGTGACTGACAGCTGGGATTCTAGGCATGTGCTACCATACTGAGCTTGAATATGTTTCTTTTTTGAGATAGGGACTTCCTGCAACCTCAGCAGTCCTGAAACTGGCCACGTAGGACTAGGCTGGTCTCCATCTCACAAAAATCTGCCTGCCTCTGTCTCCCAAGTGCTGGAATTAAAATTGTGTGCCACCATGCTCTGTTGAAATATGTTTCTTTGGAAGAAATAATCTTGTTAGTTAACAGAAATTGGTAAATTATAAATGGTTATTTAAATTCAACGATTAGAATTTCCATATATTAGAGGAGCTGGAAATTATTTGCCCCAAAGTTCTAAGCTGGCCTGAATCCAGATTTTACTGTAAGATGTAATGCATATAAGAAATTTTCCTCTTATCAGGAAAACAGCATTTCCTTCCCAGAACAATGGAATATGAATGGGCTTTATTAAAGTTAGTGGAGGAATTGAATCCTACAATCCTATAAAAGGAAGAGGCACTAATATCAGTGAGGATTTAAAAACAATACATTTTCTTAAACTTGGGAGTTTTCTTAGAAGAAACAAAGAGGAGAAAGGAGAAAAAGGAAAGAAAAAAAAAAAAAAAGAAACCCTCGTGCTAAATAAAAAAAAAACAAACAAAACCATCCAATCTTAAATGTCTGCTTCATCCTCCCATACCCAAGCTGGTCATTTTATTGCAAATTACTGCCAGTACTGTGTGCTGTGTTTAGGAAAAGGGTGCTAGAGGGGAGTAATTACAAGCACTTCTGGCCTTTCATCCAAACCCAGGAATCTTAAGTGACAGCTGTTTTAGGGACTTGTCATTCAATTAAGTGGTTTGAAACTCTGCCAGTGGTTAGGAAAACCTGTGGTTCGTAGGAGTTTGCAGTCACCGGGCCCTCACAAGCTCTCCAAACACTCTCATTTCATTGGAAACCACCACTTTGCTGGCTAGAGGGATGCTGGGCAGACATCCTGACCACTGTATTTATTTCTTGAAGGCAAAAATCACAATGGAAATTAGACCTGAGTCCTGTAGAAAATGATCCCCCGACCCCAAAATGTAGGACGTGCAGTTAGAAATAAGGTGCTGTGTATGGTTTTATTCCACTGAGAAGATGCAGAAAGGGTTGGTATGAGACAAGAGTGCGATTTTCTTTTTAATCTTTTCTTTCCTTCCCACTAAATAGAGATTTTGTTTCTACTTCAACCAGTAATTACTAAGTTTATCTTTCATAAATGGTATCATAGGAGGTGCACATAGAATGAAAGGAAAATAGAAAGTAAAGTACTTTCCAGACTTAGCAAATAAATGGAGTTACTATAGATAATGAACAGTTTTAAGGCAATTCATAGGCCATACTAGTATGGCTAAGTACAGGTAGAGTTCAGAAGAATATACTAGGAAATAACCTCCTTACAAGTGAGGCTCATTATAGACACTGGGAAAGAATGGAGATGCTACTAGGCCATGAGCCAAAGAGGTGGAACCACTCTTACCTAATTCTTTAGCTCTCAGTCTGGTCATCTCTCTTTGGTTCTGCTATAGAGTTCACTTCTGCTTGTCTCTGTAATTATCCTACCTAACTATTGGGAGGTATTTATTATTATTTAATTATAAATTATTTATTTATAATTATTTAATAATATTTATTAAGTCAGAAACTCTCCATTTTCCATGGACACAACATTACATTTCACTTTGAAATATGCTTATGCTGGGGCTGGAGATATGGTTCAGCATATTAAGAGCACCAACTGATCTTGCAGAGGACCTAGGTTCAATTCCCAGCACCATCATAGCAGCTAAGAACCATCTTTAAGCTGGTGTGGTGGTGCATGCCTTTAATCTTAGCACTCAGGAAGCTGAGGCAGGTGGATCTCTGTGAGTTCCAAGCCAGCTGAGTGAGTTCCAGGCCAGCTGAGACTATAGGGAGACTCTGTCTCAAAAAGACAAAAAGAGAAATGCTCAAAATCATCATCTCTCAATAGCACTGCTAGCTTTAAACCAAACTTCAGCACATAGATTTATATGGGAGTCCTGTCACGTCTAAACCATTGCACTTGCCATACACTAAGTGCCTAGTTTTGATTTATTTTGTGACCTATTACAATGCTAATATTATATCATATTTTTATAAGTAATTATTCATATTGAAAAAAAATATAAGTTCATTAGTACTAAAGAAATGTCTAATTAGCACCAAGACTGCTTAAAAGAATGTTAACAATGAATACATGCTAAAATTTTAATGGGAAAAACAGACAACATTCAAAAGCATATGGGCAATGTAAGTAAAAAAAATAGGAAGAACTCAAGAGAAAGAAACTTTTAAGGGGTCAGATACAATAATAGAGATGGAAGGAAAGCCGTTAATGACCTCATTTGTACATGGAATATAGCTGAAGAAGAACGGGGAGCTCTTACAAAAACAAAATAGAGCTTCCTAAAACCAGAATGGACATAAATATAGTGACTAATAGCTGAAGAATAACTGTGAAAATTGTAATTTTGTGCAATGGAAGAACTAGAAAGAATAGTAAAAAGACCATTGTTGAAGGAAGGAATATAATCCTCCCCTAATAAGGGTCAGATCACAGACCACATATTCAGTTTCTGAGAAAAAGCAAGCTAAATAAATGTGAAAAGAGCAAGCATTCAGTAAATCATATCACAATGTCAAAAGATAAAGAGTAAAACATCTTTTAAAAAGCTAAAAAGGAAAAAAAAAATCCTCAATTTATCTAAGGGAGAAGTAGATAAAAAATTATATCTTCCAAGTAAGATAAGAATTTTTAAAATTGGTTCAGAGTTAACTTATTAAGGAAAGGAAATATGACTTTCCTGATCAGACCTGTAAAGGTGTGGGCACCCCCATCCACCTCTGCAGGACCTGTGGACTACAGCTGAAGGTAGGGACTGTGTCCAGGGGGCCAGCAGAGGCTGAACTTCCTGCTTGGACCTTCAAAGGTGTAGGCAACTCCTTGGTGAATGCAGCTGAAGTAGGGGCTGTGCACAGTTGGCCAAACCACTCCCTCCTCCACCCCAGAGTGGCCGTAATTGTGGGAACAGCTATAAAATACTAGGGTCACAAGGTAAAAGAAGAGACAGCAAACCTGCCACTCCTCAGTTAACCTAAGCAACAGCCTTCAACCCAAAGAAGAACATCCAATTTCACATCAGATTACAATTAACAAATCAAATCCTCATGCCAAAAGCACAAAAAAAATCACACCATGGGAAAAAAGCAAAAAATAAATCGCACCAAATTCTATCAGTTCTATGAAAGACTGCAACAATGATTTCTCCATGGAGGTAAACCAGGACACAGATTTTAAAAGAATAATCATAGACATACTCAAAGAAATCAAGGAATGTAAAGAACAAATCAAATACTTAAAGGGTGAATAATGACAAACTCCAGAAGGAACTAGAGGGAGAGAAGGACTAATACTGGAAGGAAGTGGAAAACACTGAAAAGATCCCACGGCTGAAATGAAAACGGAAACCTAGCAGAGGTTTGATCTAGAAGGAGAGAAAGACCAAATTCCAGAAGGAAATAGAAATACTAAAGTAAATCACAGATTGAAATGAAAAAAGAATCAAACCACATCCAATCCCCAGGAAAGGATAGGAGAAACCCTCAGTAAGCAGATTGGAGAGAAGCAGAAATAGAATAAGTTGGGAAGATAAGATAGAAGAATTAGAAAGCTCAAGTAAATAATATGAAAACTTAAAAAAAAAAGAAAAAGCCACAGAGTAGAACAATCAAGAAATGTGAGACACTATGAAAAGACTAAACCTCCACATCATAGGGATAGAGAAGAGGAGAAGATCCCAGGACAGTACTGTTGACCCAGATCTTCACAGGCATAATGAATGAAAAAATTTCCCCAAACTGAAAAATGACAAAACACATACAATACAAGCACACTATAGAACTCCAAATAGACAAGATCAGAAAAGAAATACCCTGCCATATCATGTTAAAATTCTAGATGCTCAAGAAAGACAAAATACTGAAGGCCAAAGAGAAAACAAGTTACATATTAAGGGAAACACATCAGAATCACAGCTGATCTTTCAATGCAAACCATGAAAGCCAGAAGAACTTGGACCAAATTATCCCCAGTACTAAATGACATTAGATGCAACCCAGAATTACTATACCCAACAAATACGTCCATTATATTTGAAGGAGAAAGAAAAATTTTTATGAGCTAAACAAGATAATAATTCATGTCCAGGAAACCACCCTTCAGAAAATACTCAAAAGCAATTCAAAGTTAAGAGGAAACGAGCAACTATCCCAGGCAGCATAGAGAGAATAATTTATAGCAGTATAAACTGCAAAAAATACTAACTTAAACGAATGCAAATAGAAAATAAGGCAAAAGGAAGCAACACACATTTCCTAATATAACTTAAATATCTAATGGACTAAACTCACCAATCAAAAGACATATATTGGAAGAATGGATTAGAAAACAAAAACCCATCTATATCTGTCTAAAGAAACCTTCTCACCCTCAAGGATAGGCACAACTTAAATTGAAAGAATGGAAAAAAAATATTCTAAGCAAATGGTACCAAAAAGAAAGCAAGAATTGCTATTCTAATATCAGAACAAAATAGACTTCAGAGTAAACTAATCAGAAGAGACAAAGAGGTCCATTACATCCTTATCGAAGGAAAAATTAACCCATGAATATTTAACAAGCATGAATATAGCACCAAACTCGGGTGCAACAAACTTATACAGCACAATTCCCCAGGACCCTCAAAGCACAGATTAATCCCAGCACACTAATAGTAAGGGACTTCAATACTCCACTGAGCCTTTGGACAGGTGAACTGGGCAAACCGTATAAACTAGAGAGACATCAGGACTTAACAATACAATACACCAAATGGACCTCACAGGATATCTACTGAATATTCCACCCAAACACTGGAGAATATACTTTCTACTCATCCGCTCGTGGAACATTCTCCAAAATTGACCATCATACTGGGACACAGAAAATAAAATTAAAAACAAAAAAAAAAACCTTAACAAATATAAAGGATAGAAATAATCCCACAATTCTATCAGAACACAGTGAAAAAACTCTATCTCAATACCAGAATAACCTACTGTCAACAGGAAGACATGGAAACTAAAAAACCACACAAACAATGAATGGTTCAAGGAAGAAATAAGGAAAGAAATACTGGCTTGGTTTCCTGGGGGATGGACTCAGCCCACTCCACCTCCAAGCAGCCAAGCCTAGAGCTAGAAGGACCAGATGCCTACCTGTTTGGGAGAGTTGTTTAAGCAAGGAGCCTTGCCTGGACTGTCTTAGCTTCCAAAAAAAAAGAAAGAAAGAGTAATTCTCTTGAGAACTTAATAAAAAAAACAACAACAACAAAACCTATGGGATACTTTAAAAGCAGTCCTGTATTATTCAAGGTTTTCTAAAGAAACAGAATATAGAAAGGATATATAGCTTATGGCAGATTTATTGATTTGCTCATGTGACAGAGTTCAAGGAACAAATAGCCTCACCACACTGGAGAGGCTGAGAATCCAGAGAACGTCAGCCCAAGGCTGGAGTCCTCAGTAGTACCAATCTGGTGCGTAGAGGCCCGATGGATTTTCAAGGAGATCTGCTGGTCTCAGTACACGCTGGGATCCAAAGGATTGATCACAGTAGCAAGACAAACTCACTAGTGAGAGAGAGGCAAGCCTCAGGAAAAAAGGGCAAGCTCCCTCCATGGCCTTTTATACTGCCTGCCAGCAAAGGTAAGCCCACATTTGGGGTCAGCCATCTGGCTTGAGGTAGTACAATCTGAAGATCTTTTCTCTTATTGTTCATCCCTATTCCAGCCAAGTTGACACCCAGGATTAACCCATCACAAGTCCTAAGAGGGAAATAAATTTATAGTACTAAGTGCCTACATTAAAAAAAACAAAAACAGAAAGAGCATAAACAAATGATAACTACTGCAATCTGAAAGCAGCCTGCACAGCCACAACAACTCGAATCTCTAAACCCAAAGACATAGAGGAAAAAAAATTAAAGCAGAGATCAATGAGTTAGAAGCAAAGAAAATGATAAAAAGAAATCAATTGAATCCAAAAGCTGAGTTCTTAGAAAGGAATAACAAGATAGATAGACTAAGACAAAGTTAACCAAAAGAAAGAAAGAGCTGCTCCAAATTGATAGAATTCAGATGAAAAGGAAAAACATCATGGCAGACTTGAAAAAAGATTCAGACAATAAATATGAGAATATTTTAAAAACTATACTCTACTAAATTTGAAAAGCTCAGAGAAATGGATGAATATCTGAAATCCTGGAAATTCACCAAGCATTACTCAAGAAGATATTGACAGCTTAAATAGACCCATAATATTTGAGGAAAATAGTAATTCAACCCCCCCCCCAAAAAACGCCAGGCCAAAGATGGATTTATGGCAGATTTCTATAAAATAACTTTAAAGAAAGACATAACACTAACTCAAAATTGTATAAGAATAAAAAACAGAAGGAAATATCCCAAATTCCTTCTACGTTAAGAAGCCAGTATCACTCTAATGCCCAAACCAGGCAAAGATACAACCAAAAAAAACTAGAGGCCCATTTAATTAAATAACCATGGTGCAAAAATTCTCAAACAAACTATTAACAACCACATACAGTCGCACATCAAAAAGCATTCAACATGAACAAGTTGGATTTATACCAGAGATGGAAGGATGGTTCAACATATGAAACAATAAATATAAAACACATAAATGGTCTGAAAGACAAAACCCATATAGTTATCTCAATCAACACAGAAAAAACATTCTACAAAAATCCAGGATGACTTTTTTTTTTAAGCTCTAGAAGGAATTGGAGTGGAGGGAACATTTCTAAATATAAAGCCATAAAGAAACCCACAGCCCAGCATCCTCAGACTTTAGAAAAAAAATCCCTAAATTCATAGAAAAACAAAGACTTGGATAGCAAAGCAACCCCTGAGCAAAAAGAGCAACACAGGGGGTGAAAATCTCAGAATATATAAATTACTCAAAAACCAAGGGCAAGAAAACACTTTCAAAGATGGAGAATAGAGCTGAATAGAGAATTCAGAATGAAAGCTGAAGATGGCTGATAAATATCTCAGAGAAATGTTTAGTGTTGCTAATATTAAGGGGATGCAAATTAACCAGCTTAAGGTTTTTACCTTATCCTATAAAAATCGGCCAAGATTTGGGAAACAAAATGACACTAAATGCTGGAGACACTGATGGTGGAATGCAAACTCATGCAACCCTTCATGGAAAGCAGTGTGGAGAACTCTTAAAGACTGAAAATTGAGACCTACCACCTCCATGAGGAGGACTTTATACTCATAATAGGATGCATTGTAGCTCTAAGCTATCACTCCTTAAATGGATTCTTAAAGATTGATCCTAGGTCAGATAGATTGTTCAGCTGATAAAGATACTTGCTACCAAGTCTGACAGCTTGAGTTACATCTCCTGGACCCAAATAGTAAGGGGAGAATTGACTCAACATATGCCTCTGACCTCCACAACATACATTACACACACAACACACAACACACACACACACCACACATACACATAATCACATACATAAAATAGATGTAATTAAAGATGTGGTCTTCAACCTGTGACACTTAGGGAGGTATTAGAACCTTGAAGAGAGGAAGGCCTAATGAAAACTGTTAAGGCCCTGGGGCCTGGCCCTAGTAGTGAGGATTGTAGGATTCTCTAAGAGGTAAAGGTCTTTCCTGTTCATTGTACACTACACTATAATCTGATACCTCAACACAGATTCAAAGTAAAGGGAACAAATGAGCATGGGTTTTTGTGAGCAAAATGTTTACTTTTTTTTTTTTTTTTTTTTTTTTTTTTTTAATTTTTTTTTTTTTTATTAATTTATTTATTTTGTATATGTATGAATGTACTGTCTGCAATGCAGGCTTTGTGCACCCGTGTCGTGAATGCCGCGGAAGTCAGAAGCGGGCCTCGGATTCCCTGGAACTGGGTTCTCTGGAATTGGAGTTTCAGACGGTTCTCAGCCGCCATGTGGGTGCTGGGGATCGAACCCGGGTCCTCTGAAGACAGTCGGCGTCTTAACCGCTAGGCCATCTCTCCAGCCCCATGTTTACTTTTTTATAGAGCATTGGTATTAATATTTACTAAAACAATAACTCAATTTGACTTACAAATAACGATTCTGTGCTAAGATCCACAAATGAGGGACTCCATATGACCTTTGTTTTTCTGGGACTGTGTTAATTCACAGCACAACAGCTTCAAGTTCCATCCATTTACCTATAGATTTCATGATATAATATTTCTTTACGGCTGCATAGAATTCCGGGTGTGGTGGTGCACGCCTTTAATCCTAGCACTTGGGAGGCAGAGGCAGGGGATCTTTGTGAGTTCAAGGCCAGCCTGGTCTACAGAGCGAGTTCCAGGACAGCTGGGGCTACAGGGAGACCCTGTCTGCAAAAGACAAAAAAAAAAAAAAAAAGTCTCCCTATAGTCTCAGCGGCCCTTGAACGACTCAGCTGGCTTGGAACTCACAAGAGATCCACCTGCCTCAGCTTCCTGAGGCTGGGCATTACAGGCCTAGCCCACCACACACATGACCAGCTTAAGATGGTTCTTAGCTGCTATGATGGTGCTGGGAATTGAACGCTAGGTCCTCTGCAAGAGCAGTTGGTGCTCTTAAAGAGGCTGAACCATATCTCCAGCCCCGAGCATCTAGCATAGTTCAAAGTGAAATGTAATGTTGTGTCCATGGAAAATGGAGAGTTTCTGACTTAATAATAATTATTAAATAATTTAATAACTAAATAATTATAATTAAATATAATAATACCCTCCCAATAGATTATGTAGGATAATTACAGAGATCAAGCAGAAGTGGAACTCTATAGGCAACCAAAGAGGGATGATCTGAGAGCTAAAGAATTAGGTAAGAGTGGTTCCACCTCTTTGGCTCATGGCCTAGTAGCATCTCCATTCTTTCCCAGTGTCTATAATGAGCCTCACTTGTAAGGAGGTTATTTCCTAGTATATTCTTCTGAACTCTACCTGTACTTAGCCATACTAGTATGGCCTATGAATTGCCTTAAAACTGTTCATTATCTATAGTAACTCCATTTATTTGCTAAGTCTGGAAAGTACTTTACTTTCTATTTTCCTTTCATTCTATGTGCACCTCCTATGATACCATTTATGAAAGATAAACTTAGTAATTACTGGTTGAAGTAGAAACAAAATCTCTATTTAGTGGGAAGGAAAGAAAAGATTAAAAGAAAATCGCACTCTCTTGTCCTCAGCCAACCCTTGCTGCATCTTCTCAGTGGAATAAAACCATACACAGCACCTTATTTCTAACTGCACGTCCTACATTTTGGGGTCGGGGGATCATTTTCTACAGGACTCAGGTCTAATTTCCATTGTGATTTTTGCCTTCAAGAAATAAATACAGTGGTCAGGATGTCTGCCCAGCATCCCTCTAGCCAGCAAAGTGGTGGTTTCCAATGAAATGAGAGTGTTTGGAGAGCTTGTGAGGGCCCGGTGACTGCAAACTCCTACGAACCACAGGTTTTCCTAACCACTGGCAGAGTTTCAAACCACTTAATTGAATGACAAGTCCCTAAAACAGCTGTCACTTAAGATTCCTGGGTTTGGATGAAAGGCCAGAAGTGCTTGTAATTACTCCCCTCTAGCACCCTTTTCCTAAACACAGCACACAGTACTGGCAGTAATTTGCAATAAAATGACCAGCTTGGGTATGGGAGGATGAAGCAGACATTTAAGATTGGATGGTTTTTGTTTGTTTTTTTTTATTTAGCACGAGGGTTCTTTTTTTTTTTTTTTTTCTTTCGCTTTTTTCTTCGCCTTTCTCCTCCTTTGTTCTTCTAAGAAAACTCCCAAGTTTAAGAAAATGTATTGTTTTTAAATCCTCACTGATATTAGTGCCTCTTCCTTTTATAGGATTGTAGGATTCAA
The DNA here is from genome assembly GCA_009823505.1 of Rhizomys pruinosus. Classification (NCBI taxonomy): domain Eukaryota; kingdom Metazoa; phylum Chordata; class Mammalia; order Rodentia; family Spalacidae; genus Rhizomys; species Rhizomys pruinosus. The sequence goes on from VZQC01014560.1 coordinate 1,102,004, forward strand.
TTCCTCCACTAACTTTAATAAAGCCCATTCATATTCCATTGTTCTGGGAAGGAAATGCTGTTTTCCTGATAAGAGGAAAATTTCTTATATGCATTACATCTTACAGTAAAATCTGGATTCAGGCCAGCTTAGAACTTTGGGGCAAATAATTTCCAGCTCCTCTAATATATGGAAATTCTAATCGTTGAATTTAAATAACCATTTATAATTTACCAATTTCTGTTAACTAACAAGATTATTTCTTCCAAAGAAACATATTTCAACAGAGCATGGTGGCACGACAATTTTAATTCCAGCACTTGGGAGACAGAGGCAGGCAGATTTTGTGAGAGTGGAACCAGCCTAGTCCTACGTGGCCAGTTTCAGGACTGCTGAGGTTGCAGGAAAGTCCCTATCTCAAAAAAGAAACATATTCAAGCTCAGTATGGTAGCACATACCTATAACCCCACTGTCCAGTCACAAAGACAGGAAGAGTAAGAGTTAGGGCTAAACTGGGCTACCTGGTGAATTTCAGGCCTGCCCCAAACTACATAGTAAGATCTTGTTGACAAACCAAACCTACAAATAAATAAATATGTTCATGGTTGTATTTAATAGCACCCTGTGAGTCTTACGACAGCCTTGTAAGAAGTGTTTGGCAAATGCCATTGTACTCATTTTACTAATTCGGAAATAGAATGAAACAAACATGCTTGTTCATTTATTCACTTTAAAGCTCTGTGTGCTGACAGCACTGAGCCCATAGCCCGTGGAGTATTCAAATCCAAGTGTTCTCTTGAAATTAAAAATGCAGTCATGCCAGCGTGTGGCGCACGCCTTTATCCTAGCCTTGGGAGGCGAGGCAGGCGGATCTCTGTTGTTCCAGGCCAGCCTGGTCCTACAGAACGAGTTCCAGGACAGCTGGGGCTAAAGGGAGACCCTGTCTCAAAAACACCAAAAAAAATAATAATAAATAATAAAATAATAAAATAAAATAAAAGCGTCAAAAAGTCCCTTTCACATTCACTGCCTCATTATCTTACTCTTACTCCTCATTCTCTGTTGCATCTTCCTAATTTGCGCATTTTCTGATCAGTAATTGGTTCCAAAGATCCTTAGAGCCTATTCTAACCACTCGCCCTCCAGTTTCTTCCATACTTTTCCATATTCCTCATGGTCCCTCTGAGGCCAACTCTTGGTGGCTCACTCTGTTCTTCCCACTCTGCTCTAAGAAAGCCCCATCAGGCCAGAACCTACTCCTAGCAACTGTTTAATCTGATTGGCTCTTCCACCTCCTGTTCTTACATGTAGCCGGACATCCTTTGAGGGACACAGCATAAGACCAAAGAGTGCTCATCCAGTCTGGGATTGGTTTCCTTTTCCTCTCAATCACTCTTCCAAAGCTTGTTGTCTGCCATCAGTTTCTTTTGTTGTCTAATGGGAAGCCTTCCATTTATGCCACATTTCCTCACCACATTTTCCATCTAATCCATGAGTTTCTTGAACACTTTCATCTACTCCCAACTCTCAGCTACTTGCTCATGGTTCTCCTTTCCATGCCACCATCAAGCCACAGTTCTCGGGACCCATCTTCCAGGTTGAGAGTGGTGTTAGTGTGCCACTGTCTAGTTTCTCACCCTCCTTCATGCCAAAGGCCATTGTTCTAACTCAGCCAACTACAGACAGATGTTGCACTGAGAAGATCTGGTTTGCAGAGATTAAAGGTAGGTGCTATTGTCTAAAGAAGAGCTGTGTGAGAAAAAGCAAAGGTATTCAGATGTGTTCATTATTTCAAAGTGTAGTAGTTTGGCTAATTGCTATGACACTAAGAGGAGGACAATATATGTCAGAGGAAGACTGGTCAGCTCTTCAGATTTGTGTGTCTCATTCTCATTACTTGATTAAAAGTTTGTTGAGAGCAAAAACACCCCTGACATTTTTAGTACTCTACCTTGTCTAAGATGAACTTCTGCTCAAACAGTCATCTTCTACATGGAGAATATTGGGAAAAACTGAGAAAGAGATGAAAGGCATGTTGTTGTCGATGCATGAGCTCTGGGGGGGTTGGGGGAATGGTGGGGGGGAAACGGGTCTAGAGTTGTTAAAAAAAATAAAAATAAATTTATAAAACTAAATAAAGACAGAAGACGAAAAGAAAATATTCCCAAAGCAATTTCTAAAACTTCAATCATTTTTTTGTCCAGAAAATGTACTATAGATAAAAGATTCCCCACAAGACCCATTGTCTAATCGTTCTTGGCTTGCAAGATGACACTTTAGCCAACAAAAATGTTCATTAAATAGATATTAAAGATGAATGTATGCGATAGCTGCAAAATTAAGAACGAATAATGGTCTCAGCTCTTCTTCCAGACTTAGGATTTATATCTGAGATTTTTGTATATTATATCATCATGTCTATTTTTCATATGTGCAGTGGAGATAAGATCTGTCTTCCTGACCTCAGAGTACCTATTATGATATATGGGATGTTGGGGAGCTTCTTCTCTGAGACTAAATAATTGGCTTTTCATATGAACAGGCTCTAAATCTGAGACTCTAACAGGAATTAAAAATATTCGTAAAGTCATGTCTCCATCACTTTTCTTTCTTCGCGCATACTGGTGGCTCTACTCCTTAACCTCGCTCGCTCCTCTAAACTACCAACTGAATCTTACAAATCACAGACAGGCTGGACTAGGTGTCATCTCCTGAGCCTTTTATCTGAAAGGTTTAATGCCCTTTATACAATCCAGCCACGTAAGTCCTGCTTCTTGTAATACATTTTAAGCAATGAATACCATGTAGAAAAAAAAAACTTGTGATTGTTGGTGATGGATCTTGGGGAAACTCATTGCTGGCTTGGTCCTTAGTAAAAAACATTTGCAAGATGTAGAAGTATCATCGTGTTTGAGACCAATATGGTAGATACTGAAGTAGGTAGATAGAGTCAATAGGTAGTTGATAGGTAGATACTGAAGTAGTAGATAGAGTTGCTTTGTATTACACTGATGTGTTTCTCTATCAATTGCCCTGACAGTTTGAAGAACTTCCCAGAAAAGTGGTGACAACAGAGGCCAACTATATCTGTTCCATGTGCCCACCATCCCACTTGAGAAACAGAAAGATATCACAATTAATGAGCCTCATAAGTAAAATGAAGGTAAAGATGAATCAGGAATAGCTAATTAAGAACCTACATAAAAGGCACTGGAAGGGCATTCTGGGAAGGCTGGTGGTGGCGGCGGCGGGGGCGGCGGGGCCGGGCCAGCTACAAGCTCCTACTACCAAGGAGACAGCTACAACTCACCAGTGCCCCCGAAACATGCTGGGAAGAAGCCGCCTCACGGGGGTCAGCAGAAACCCTCCTACGGCTCAGGCTACCAGTCCCACCAGGGCCAGCAGCAGTCCTAAAACCAGAAGCCAGTACAAGCACTAGGGCCACCACATGGCAAGCATGAAGGCCAACAGCCACGGCAGGGCAGCTACGTCCTACTCCTCCTACTCCAACTCCTACAACTCCCCTGGGGGCGGTGGCTCCGACTACAGCTACGACAGCAAATTCAACTACAGTGGTAGTGGAGGCCGGAGCAGCGGGAACAGCTATGGCTCAGGCGGGTCATCCTACAACACAGGCTCACATGGGGGCTACGGCGGAGGTTCTGGGGGCAGCTCTTCATACCAAGGCAAACAAGGAGGCTACTCGTCACAGTCGAACTATAACTCCCCAGGATCCAGCCAGAACTACAGTGGCCCTACCAGCTCCTACCAGTCCTCACAGGGTGGCTATGGCCGGAACGCAGACCACAGCATGAGCTACCAGTACAGATAAAGGCCCTGGGCTGCCGACACGTACCTTCTGCACTTACAGCCTGTTGGGAGATTCAGTTCTACTCATCACCAGTTAACATGTCCACTGGCGCAGCAGGCGTCCCCACCCGTCCACGTTGCCGTGTTGTGAGGTGTAGCGGTTCCCTGGGGACCCGTGCTGTGACTCGTATTTAGCCGTGTTTGGGACTTCGTGTCTTCAATGGTTTGTTAGTTGCCATTACACCCTTGTCTGAGTAGCCTTCCGAGTTGTTGCCGTTTGGTATCCCTCTGCCTATTTACACCTGCTATTGGCGCGGCATCGGACAGTCTTCAGTAGTCTTGGAGGGATGTGGCATCTGTTAATGCTTTTGTGAAGTGAGTTCAATGAGCTTTCGGTATTTAATGCTTTGTGTGTGTTTTAATGAGTGAAATTTTATTTTATTTTTTTTTTTTTTTTTTTTTTTTTTTTTGTTGTTTGTTTTTTAATGTCTGGATCATTCAGGCAGTATGTCTGAATTCAGCTGATGTAACAAAGTAAAGAAAAAAGAAAACGGCGAAAAAAAAAAAAAAGAAAAAAAAAGAAAAGGCAAAAATAGCAAGCAAGAATGGCTCATGGACCATGTTGTGGCCTTGGCATTGACAAAAATGGAACGATTGAAGTTTATTTGATTACATTTATGCACGGTGTGTGGTGTGTGTTGGTGTGTGTGTGTGTGGGCATGTGTGCCATGGTGCAACATGTGAAGGTCAGAAGGCAACTTTCAGAAGTCAGTTCACTCCCACCATGGGAGTCCCAGAGATCAAACTTCGGGTCATCAGCAAAGGCTCACACCCCAAGCACCTTGCCAACTAAGCCACTCAGTGGGCCCCTGCGGAAGGTTTTCTCAATGGCTACAAGAGCTGTTCTACAAGCCAATCATGGGAAGAAAAACCAGGGGTCTTTTCCCATGAAACCTTGCTGCAAGCAAGCCCCTCTGAGGGCAATTTTGACATGTCATTTGTTAACTAACCGCAATGTAGGATTTCTGAGCTGGCCTTTTTTGTTCATCTACAATTTACCTAAAATTACAAATCAAAAGGCAACTTTCTGCTGGTGTGTATAAGAAGCCAAGCATGATTATTAATGATGTCTACCCAGTCTGCCCAGCCAGGGTCATTCTAACAGTGTTATAACAATCTCCTCTGCACTCACTTAACATGCCAGTTACTATTCCCTCAGGAAATTTCTAAATCCTTTGGTTGTTTCTAGAAAGAAAAACAGGAGGTACCTTTTGTGAATTTCCTCTATCTTCTACCGATACATCCTGCCCGCTCTCCTGTGAGCCCCTACTTCAAAGCTTTTACACCTCGAAGATTTTCAATGGAGCATAGCTTTGGGGTTAGTGCGCCAGCTTACTGAACACGTGTCAGCCAGTAGTCTCCACTCATGCAGTTTGTACAAAGTCACATTCTGGTCGTTTTTATGTTAGATGTCCTTTTAGTTTCTGTGAATTGAGGCCACATAGTATACGTTAGTAAAAACAAACAGAAATAAATCTACCCCAGACTACATGTAGCATTTTTGTATAATTTCATTTTCTGACACCATATTTTTATCCCCATAGAAACCATAGTTTTTTCATAAAAGAAACTATAACTGGAAGTAAAATCAAACAGAAAATTCAAAACATGCAGTGACCAAGTACAGACTATTTTTCCCTAAACAATACAGTAAGACAACTATCTATATAACATATACATTGCATTAGGTGCCACTAGTGATCTAGTGAGGAAGTGCATGTGTTATATGGAAATACTATGCTTTGGGATTCTCTGGATTTGGGTTCCAGTCCCAGAAAGATCCCTAATTTGGAGGATCTAGAACCAAACCCCACTGGTTCCCAAAGGATGTCTCTGCTACTCCTCTCTGTTAGCCCATGACGTCTTCACCTCCTGCCTCTCTCAATGGCAACATAAAGAACTCCCAATGATCCCAGATCCCTGTATCGTCCTCATTCGTCCTCCCCTGGGCCTCCATTCAATCCTGTCTTCTTCTTCCTTTACCACTTTCTACTTCTCCCTTTTCTGTCAATCTCCTTCTACATGTTGAGATGAGTTTCTGGTTCTTTCTGATCCATGAGGGCATAAATAGAATACAACTAATTATTCTGACTATTTTTCTTACTAAGGAGATTTGGAGACTGCTGCAAGAAAAACAGTAAATTGACCTTAACTGAATTCACTATTTTGTCTACAACATTCCCTTAAATTTCATAGTCTGCATGCTTTCTTTGAAACTTCAGTTAGAATTGTCCTTGCTTCAAAAAAAATGCCATCTATTATCTTTTTGCATAAAGTAAAAATTAACAAACCAAATAACATTAAATTTCACCACTTGAAATTAACTGTGTGTGTTTCCAGGAACAGCTAGTGAGCATGACCTTGAAGGTTTAAGAATCAGGTACTGATCCCTAAAACAAGGATTTTTTTCAAAGTTGATCTATGTAAAATTTCAAATTCTATTTTAGTAATAAGACTAGGATTAGGCAATTAATTTCTGATCTCAAGATATGTTACCCATTCTAATTGCCTCAAAATCATTGCTCATTATTCAATATTGTAAAATGACTTTTCTTCTCAGGTGGTCTTAAGGTCTTGGGGTTTTTCTTTCTGTTCTGACTGTTCAGGGGACTTAATATAATCACATCTTTTCAACAACTAGCAAAAAGAACAATAGCCTTTAAATAGTAAAGAGCAGGGCTGGAGAGATGACTATCGGTTAAGACGCACTGACCGCTCTTAGGCGAGGACCCGGGTTCGATCCCCAGCACCCACAATGGCGGTCTGAAACCTCGTTAACATTAGAGAACTCCAATTACAGGAGAACCCAAGTTCCAGTGGAAATCCGAGCCCGCTTCTGACCTCCGCGGCATTCCACGACACGGTGCACAAGACCTGCATGCAGACAGTACATTATACATACATACAAAAATAAATAATAAAAAAAAAAATTTAAATAGTGAAAGAGCAGCTTCATGGAAATCAAAGGCAGCAATTTTTTTGGAAGCTAAATTTAAATTTAGCATGTTGAATATGAAGTAACCTCTCCATAAGTTACTGATTCTTCCTAAATCCCCTATGACCTTGATTGACACTATCAGCTCCCAATCCTCCAGCGTAATGTTAACATTGATATTATTTAACTCTTCAGCCATCTTACACACAAAGGGCTGTCTCTTGAAATGAGATCGGTACTTTTGTCTACATAAAAGCTTCCCTGTCATCGTCGTATTAGATCCATGATTTGTGTGTTGGTCCACAAGAGCTAAGGTTCTATGTATCCAGAATTCTGCCTATTTCTCTGACCTCATCTTATATCACTCTTGCCATGGGATATTGGCCTTTCTTCCATCCCCATGACTATGAGTAGCTGCCTCCTGCTTGCCATAAAACTCTTAGCCAAAATGCTGCCTCTTCAAAGACTATTTCCCTGACTACCTAACCTCTTGCCAGTTCACTCCATCATGCCCAGTTTTATTCTCTCCAGGGTGCTTTCCTGTTGGTTAACACCCTTCCCCACATGTTCCCCTCATAAAATGCAATCCATGAGAGTGAGAGCTTGTCTGTCTGCTTCTCGGTTGTCTCCTCACCACCCACTTTCCTTCAGCTAAAGTAAAGGCTCTCTCAGAGCCCATATCCCTTCTCCTTTCCTTTTATTTCTACCTCCATAATCCTTTCTGATATCCTTAGGTTTTACTTAACTAGCTACAGCAGGTCAAAATCCACCGTGTATAATTTGCATTTATAGGATCTTGAAAAGTACCTTCCATCTTATTTACTTCAAGGCAGTCTTACTGGCACATAAAGGATATTGCTATATGGCCATGAGGTTTGGACCAAGGACGAGAACATGATCCAGAGGGAGCAGGAGAATCTGGCTAAGAGAATATGAGGTAATCACATGAGGATTCAGCCCAACATGGCAGGTGGTAGCTCCAGAGTAGAAGACGGTTAACTACACTGCCATTTTTGTGCATAGTAGTAGGAAGATTTAAACATGGCATTTATGAGAAGAGGCCCAAAGAGAACTCTTAAGAGCAACAGATGCAGCAATAACAAGAAAGTTCTCTATACTAGTGTCATGTGGATTAGGGAACAAGGAGTTTCTGGGTTTCTAAGTAAGGTGGGGAGGGTCAAAGCTATTGAGAACTGTATCCTAAAATGCACTGCAGTCTCCTTGAAGCCTGATTCTTTCATTGGTTAAAACTGTTTCTTGCTTCCTTATTTCCCAGGAAATGGTTACAATAACCCCCATTAAGTAAGGTAATCTGAGCATGTCTATGTTTCTTGCAAGTTAAAAAGAAACTAAAAGATCATTGTTTCTTCACTCAATGGAATTAATGGGATTTTCAAACTGAGACTCAATACTAGGAAACTCTGAAAAATAAAATAAGCTGAGAGGTAGAATAGAGGAAATTCTCATGCTTGCAAACCATCACAGATCCTTCCTGTGAGGAAGGATTAGTGGCCAGTACACACAAGCTTATGCATTACTTAGAACTTTCTTAATAGGTTGTATGTGGTAGCTCAGTTTTTTTTAATTTAAACAATATATTGAGTTTTGGCTGTTCTATCAGCTGTACTCTGTTCACTGATGGTGTTGGTTTTCAGAATTAATGATGGTACTATTTCAAATACCATTTGTTGTAGATAGACTTAAGGTGGAGTGGTAAAACTGCAACAGCTTTCTGATGGCCTTAAACATAATCAAGAAAAACTTGTTAAACTTGGCTCAGTCGGCCTTAACATATAGGACCAAATGCATGAAATCCAGCGGGGGCCTATGAGAGGCACAGATAGGGAGAGGGTCTAAATTTGACTAAGGAAATGTTGAAAATGTGCAAAAGTCACTTTCTAATATTCAATAAAAACTAACTAAATAAAGAAATCCAACAGTTGACTATAAGATACAGAGAATCGCAGATCACCCCCTTTCCTCTTTGCTGCATTCTGATAAACAAGGTGTTGAGGTGAAACAAAAGGGAGATTTCTTCCTGTCTAAAATAAATGAAGTTTTTTATACATCTGGGCTGCAGGACATAGATAAATGAAGCTGGGAACTGAACTGGAAGTTTCCTCCTTACCAGCTAGCTTTCCTAGTGCTGGAAAATGCTATAGAAGCTGCTGGGAGAGGAAAAGTCAACAGCCAACAACAGTCCTACCTAGCTCCATGTCATAGGCTGCAATAATGATGCTCTTGGAGAGATATGCACATTAGTGAACTGGTGGCATGGCTACTATATGGTAACCAACAACTTTCTGATAGGATTTAAGCCTGCCTATCTATATTCAAACTCGATGCTGGTAATTGGTAAATATAGACAAAAGCCCATGGTTGGAAGGTCCTAAGGGCCTACTGAAGGACTAACTCTTATTGTTTTGGAATAAAAGGAGATGAGTCAAACTGTTTTAAAGAAATTCTGTCTTCATGTTTATATCCATATATCAGTGCGGTTTCTTAAGCCTTCAGAGAAACTTCTTTTTGCAGTGGTTAGTGGTTAATGCTGAGACTAGTCAAAGTGCTGAGAATAAGTGACTATGCAATGCTTAGCCTCAAGTGAGACATGTGTATCACTGCCTCCAAAGTGCAAAGAATATCATAGAAGAGGGTAAAAAATGTGTAAGAGCCAGAGTATGGGTGGAAGAATGTTGTGAAAACAATGTCTCTGGACATGACAATTGGCTGTTGGGTACTCATGAAATCACAACAGCTCTGGTTACCTATTAAGATTGGGCATGTCATATTTCATCATGAATGAAGAAAAGGCTCATGCCTAATGAGTGATTGTGGACAATCCATAGTGTCTGGGGAAAGGGGTATCATTTTTTATTTGTAGAGCCACTGAGAGTTGCCGGTTGTTTCCAGCAATAAGCCCCAACCCATGCTCTGTAAAAAAAGCCTTAATTTAAACTCAGTGGTTTACACACACAAAAAATACCTCGAAGTAGGAGGGGGACTTGTAAAGAAGAGCTTCAGTAAGGGAGAAAGGGGATGCGAGGACAAAGGGGGGGGGAAAAAATTACCAAATTCATTATATACATATATGGAATCATCAAAGAATCAAAAATGAAGTGTTTTAGAAATACTTCCATAGTCAACTAATGGGAAGAGAAAATGTGATTTTAAAGTTATTGTGAGTACAAATGTAAGCACACACAGAAGTTCAAATAAGAACAAGAATTATAACCTACTCATTATCTTAATCTGTAACTTCTACAAAACCCATCCAAACCTTACCTCTGTCTCAAAGCACTCTCACTAATTTCAGTTTTCTCCACTGTCTCAAAACCTTGAAAGATAGACAATTGGGAAATTGTCTATTGGTACAGATCTGATCATACATTTTCATGAACATTACTATTATTGCATTGCCAACATAAAAGTGCTAGGACGGGGCTGAGAGATGGCCTAGCGGTTAAGAGCACCACTGCGTTTGCAGAGGACCCGGGTTAGATCCCCAAGCACCCACATGGCAGAAAAAAAAAAAAAAAAAAAACTCCAATTCCAGGAGAGAACATGCAGTCACTCCCCCAGGGGATCCAGACACGCTTGACCTCTGCGGCAGTGCACGACACGGGTGAACAAATTTGCATGCAGACAGTATGTTCAGACAGTACGTTCATACACTACAAAAATAAAAATTAAAAAAAAGTGTAGGGCNGATCTGTCTCAAAAGACAAAAAAAAAAAAAAAAGAAAAAAAGAAAAAAAAAAAGAAATATGCTTATGTTGTCTCAGTGAGGTCTAGTTTATAGAATATCTAATTTTAAGTATCTTTAACAGATTACCCTAAAGCCTTTTGAAGTCATATTATTAAAACCTTTAAATAGTCATTACAATTTTTTATAAAGATAATTTGTTTTCTCTGAACTTGACCTACTCAACATTTTCTGCTATAAATTTTATGTGATGTTAATTTAAAGAAACATACTGATTGAGTGTTGGGGACTAGTGTCAGATAAAAAAATATCTGGGATGGGGGTGGGGGGGGGGGAGGGAAAGGGAAATAAGCCTGAACTGAATTGGGAAAAAATGTATGAAATGCACAAAGCATCAATAAAAATTAATAAAAAAAAAAAAAAAAAAAGAAAACATATATTGACTTGCTATGTATTTTAGGAACATAAAGTAATATTTATTTTTACCTACATGCAACTACTTGTTAAAATGTGATCTCTTAAACATATTTTGGACTTAATCTATAGTTTTTTTTTTTTATTTTTTATATTTATTATTATTGTGATATATGCATCTTTGGGTAATATAAAATTAAAGGGATCAACAACAACAAAAAAGACTTGTTTAAAGTAGTGATTGAAACGGTAAACTTTTGGAGATGGAGAGATGGCTCAGCAGTTAAGAGCACAGGCTGCTCTTACAGAGGACATGGGTTTGATTCCCAGCACCCATATGGCGCCTAAGAACTATTTAACTCCAGTTCCAGGGGAATCAGTTGCCCTCTTCTGACCTCCATGGCGTTGCATGATACGGGTGCACCAACCTACATGCAGACAGTACACTCATACACATAAAAAAATAATAATAGATAGATGATAGATAGATAGACAGACAGACAGATAGATAGATAGATAAAAACAGTAAACTTCTGCCCAAAGAGTAAACTCTGCATCAAAACTTTTAAAAAGACTGAGAAAAAGATGTAAGACATGTATGCAGAATGGAGCTCTTGGTGGGTGGGAGGCATGGAAGGGGGAATGGGACTAAATTTGATTAAAAATGTTGTATGAAATGCAAAAGTTCAATAAAATTTTAAGAAAAAAGGAAAAAAAAAAAATATATCAAAGATGACATAAAGTGTACCCAACCTCATGTCTTATGTACACCCTTTTTATCAAATTATATATTATCAGAATAATGTTGCCTTTATTTTAAATTTGATGGTCCAGAAGGAAGGCTTTCTTATCAATATCTGTCCTTGCACTATGACTTAAAGAGGCCTCTTTTATAAGAACAAAGGATATCTTCATTCAAAAACCTGCCCCCTGTAACCTTAACCTGATACCTGTTTGCCTTTAAACCTTCCACAGTAGATCATTCCTTAGGCACACAGAGGCTTCTGCTCTTCCAGCTCCACATTATCAGCAGGAAAAGAAAGCAAACAGCACCACATCACAGGTACACAGTGTCTCCACACCTATTATAGCAGAGGGCAGTGGTGACCTCATGGTGGCCCAAACCACCCAGGAGTGTCCTTTGATGTTTCTAGAGCCTCATGTTTAAAACAGTTCAAATATCTCATGTTTGAACTGCAAGTAGGCCCATTTCCAGCCATGTTAGAAGTGATATTAAAGACAGTCACATTTTAATACTCATCCACTCTGTTTTCAGAACAATAGGCCAAGGGAACACGTGAGGCTGTGTTTCTTCATGATTTTTATTCTCTTGCTGATTGTCATTCCGTCCTTCCCTCTCTATGCTTATCCACATGCCTTATGTCTGTCACCAGCAGCTAGACTGGATCTGGGAAAAGAAAAAGCCCTCAGGGAAAAATGAGCCCATTTCTTTACAAGTTAAAAAAAAAAAATCCCAGTGGAGATTGTTCTATATTGACTTTTCCCAGAAGAGTGGGTGACATAAATAGTTGAGGTTAGCTATTTGTTGCTAACCTCAACAAATCCATTGGTGGATTTGTTGCATTGTGAGGGTTGTTGAAAGAGCATGCAAATTAGGAAATTAAGCAAACAATCCAGGATTTCCAAATTCTACTGCCCAGATTTAAAGTTGGTGTTCACTGGAGGAAGAAGAAAGCTTAGCACTCATAATGCTATGAGAAGTCTATCTTATAGATGAAGGTATTTTTTTTTTTTTTTTACTTCTGAAGGCGATTCTAAGATGAAGGTATTCTTTTAATATAATATTACAAACATGCACATTTACACAAGAGTTAATTCTTAGGTTATGCCACTTAAAGGTGCTTTCTGTTTATGTTCTTATAGTAATTGAATAGCTTTGCTCTGTGATTGTGCACCTCATATTCAAATACGTGAGAGATTTAATTCATTTAATTTCCACCACAAGCTTACCAGGTGGGTACTGTCATTCTGCTTTTCTGATGGGGCAACTGAGTAGAGAGAGGAACTAAAGCAAAACATTCAGGTTCAGTTCTCTAGGAGGGGCCAGAGCTCAGATCCAAAACTAGGCCTCTGACTGCTCAGTTGCTGCCCTAACTCACAACATTGAATTGTCTGTCTGATACTACCTGACTGAGGAAGGCAGACTCATATTTTTTTGTGTCTCTCACAAAAAACATGGTTGAGTGTTAGGGACTAATACAAGATAAAAATCTATATGCAAAAATCAAATGAGGTTGACTCATGCTCATATTTATGTCCATTCTTAATGTCATCCAAATTATCTATTGTCAGCATAATATTTTAAAGTTGGTGGTCCAGAAGGAAGCCTTTCTTAGCAATGTCTGCCCTTGCACTAAGGATTAAAGAGCCCTCTTTTCTAAGAACAAAAAGCATTCTCATTTAAAAACTGTTTTAAAGACTAGAATTATTGTTATTTTTTATTCTTAAAAAAAAACACTTTTACATTGATAATCATCCCAGTGGAGTGACAGATGTATACCTTGCCCTCTAGCTTCTGTACTTTTATGGCAAGTAATAGTGTTTACAAGAAAGAAAACTTTAACAAATATTTCACTAAATAATTCCATTTATCTACCTCTCTACAGGGAAAACATCTTTGGGAGTTTCTTGACAATACTTTTTTGAAATTATTAAAGCATTGTATTTGCCAGACAGAACCCACTGTTAAAAGTAAAGTCTCCTCTGGACTCTAAATTTTGGCTAGTTAGTTAATCTTTCTGGAGTGTTGAAAACAGGGCTTTAATTAGCAATTTTATCAGTTAACCCAATCACTCAGCCATAGCTCTTATCTGAAGCCTTGGTAGTGCAGGCACTTAGGGACATCAGAAAAAGGCCGACTCATCAATGTGACAGATGAGAGGACTTCTGTGAAGGGAAAAAAATAATCTCAGTAATAGACAGTATTAAATGGAATCTGATACCAATCCAATAGAAATTATCCCACCAAAGCAACCTAGCACAGGACTAGGTTTCTCTGGTATTTCTCTGTAATCCTCTATGGTATGTCACCTTTGTGAGTCCAGACAGAGCCAGTAGTTTTGAGCAGTGTGAAGACAGGGCATGAAACAAGTGGCATTTCTAAACCAGTTAGTCTTCAAGTTGATCATAACCCTGAGTGATTCCTCACCATCTAAGGCCAAGGGAGAGCTTGGAAAAGTACCACAGATGAGTTAGAACTCAGTTTTCTGACAGAAGTAGGAAAAATCCCAATAATGTCCAGTAGAAATCAAATTCACCCCTAAGTTCAATTTATCTCTTCCTTCCCAGAACTACCCTTCATTGATTACCTTTGTTTTTCTCAAATCTGAATTGTATTAAAATGTATTGCTACTTCTGCTTCTTCAGAAATTGAAAAAAAAATATACTTAAGCCTATAACAGAAGATCCCTAACTTTGTTATCTCAGCAAGGGCCTGCTGTCGCTGCTATGGCAGAGCAAGTATCGAGTAGCAGCATTCCATAAGGGATGCACTGGAGCCAGGAGATATTTATGCTTGCCTAAGCAGTTCTGATGATTTGATAGTTGAAATGTTTATGTTTCTGTTCACTTAGATAATGTACTTAGGACATCTATTTTAAACAATAGATAATCGCAGTGCTGTACTGAAGGGGCTGACATAGCGGCAAATGTATCTGGGCGATTATTAAAACAAACTTGGATTGGTTGCTGCATAGGGTGACTATTTTTTGGCAAGGCAGTACCTAGCATTTCATGCTAAAATGATAATGTTTTAGATTTATTATAAAATGACAGAAAAACATGTTTTTCTTATAATTAGAATGGTCAGAACATTACTTGGCACTTAAAGGAAACTGTGTTTTGTGAACATTCGAGCAAGCTTGAAAATAAAATAGGTATATGACCCTGTTTCATCTTTTGTTCTATATTTTTTTCCTTCTTATTGTTTTGATGTAATTTTAAAAGTAACTGAAAGTTGCTAAAATCAAAGAACTAGGGTAACTTTTCTTGAAGGATATTTGAATATTCATGGCATTGTTTATAATAATAAGAGGTTCGTGTAACTGCTTTATTATTTCCACAGCTTGAGGAGAGAGAGAGAGAGAGAGAGAGAGAGAGAGATGGAGAGAGAGAGAGAGATCTTGCCCAAAAAGTATTTTCTCATAAGTCAGGCAAGCCAAATACAATGTCTAGCTTTGAACTCACAGCAAGTTGGAATCCCTGTTACTTTTACTTTTTCATTGTTAGATAAAGGCAATTATTATCAAATCAAACACAAAAGTCACCTTAATAGGATCTGGTAGGCCTGTGTTTTCTATAGAAACTCTGTAGGAGATTTAAATTTTATACTTTACTAGTTCTAATAATGGCTTTTCATGGACCTGAGGTTTTTCTCAGAATATAATGACAATAGTTATATGTAATGACTATACGAATTTGTGACTATATAATTGTGCATTGAAGTTGTCATTTGTAACTGTTTCAAACATTTCTTTTCACTGACCATTGCTTCATAAATTCTCTGCCTACAGCTGGGGTTCCCAGACCTACCTAGATAGAAATTACATCGGTGGTCTGTGGCCCATCTACCCTTCACTACCCATTGTACTCCCCTACATATCGTCTCTTTGCTCATTATCTGGTTTAAGTTCCATCATTGTATCCATGCATTCCTATACCTTCCACGTCCTTGTTTTTTTTTATTTCATGTGTTCAGTTCTTGCAGTCCTAATCCTGTGAATATGGTGAGAAAAATACACAGGAGCAAATATTGACATCTTTGATCACTAAACTTCAGGTGAGTCCTTGGATAATCACATTTTACATCCCTCTACTCTGTTCATCCTCCCATCTTCCAGTGGTGGCTGTAGTTCTTAACTAGGATGATGCAGCTGACGCTCAGCTGATGCTCAGCATGCTGCTCTCCATCCTCTGGTATGCAGACAGCTCCTTCATCAAAGAACGCCCTGTCTACAGGTCAAGGTGGAAATCTCTACGTAGTGCATTTCATATCTTTCCTCTCTTTAAAATTCTAATCCTCCCTTTTCTTTGCATATGGGCATTTTCATGTTTCTGAGAATATGCACACGTGCCTGTGTGGGGTGTGTGTATGCATTTGTTGTGCATGTGTGTGCAAGTGTGGTGTGTGTGTGTGCCGTGTTGTGTGTGTTTGTGTGATCATTGTCTTCCTCATTCCCTTTCCACTTGATTTTTGAGATTAAGGTTTCTCACTGCATCCTGAACTCACCAACTTGGCCAGTAAGTCACAGTGATCCTCTTCTCTCCATCCCAGTATTAGGATTATTGCCACACTGGATTTTTTTGGTCTTTTTTTGATACAGGGTCTCCCTGTTAGCTCCAGCTGTCTTTGGAACTTGTTTTATAGACCAGGCTGGCCTTGAACTCACAAAGATCTGACTACCTCTGACCTGAGTCGTGCTGAGATTAAAGGCATGAGCCACTTTGCCTGGCACACACTGGATTTAAAAAATATTATTTTTATTTTAAGTGTATTTGTAGGTAAGTGTATCTATTGTCCAACAATGCTTGTGGAGGTCGAAGAGGGTGTTAGAGCCCCTGGAACTGTTGTAGTGCATATGTGGGTAGCTGACAGACCCATGCTGGGAATACAGACTGTCTTCTGCAAGAGCAGCTACTGCTCTTAACCACTGAGCCATCTTTTCCAGCCCTGGCACTTTGGATTTTTTACATGGGCCGCTTATTGGCCTCAGCTCTTCCAGCTTGCACGGTAAGTACTTTATTGATTGAGCAGTCTCCCCAAACTCTAACCTTTGTCTGTCTGTACTTTTACCTAATGATCTTTTTTCATCTGAGCAAATTAAAGCAATTAAATTGATATACTCAAGCTCACACTAACATGCTTACCCATTTTTTCTTGTTGTAGTTGGGACCAGAGAGTTTCCTCTACTGAAGACAGATGTCTCAGCTCTGTGAGAGTAAATTTGTATAAAGGCTAAGACCACCTTCATTTGAGCCCAAAGAGATTGAGTGGCAGCCTGCCAGTGTTCTCCTACACCTCATTCCAGGAGATGTCTCTGCATCATACACCCTGGATAATGGACTGCCGTGTGAAATTCTGCTAACTGTGCCCATTTTCTCTTTACTCCCATTTGAGATTATTTCATGGCAAAAAAACATTAAACAAACAAAAACCTGAGCCAGGACATTCATGGAAGTGCCTTCTACGGAACTTCAATTCTGTGGCCCCCCAGTGAAATACTCCACAGTATAAAACTTAGATTTCCAATAGTTGTCTAACATTGCTTAAAAAGGCCTCTGTTATACCGGACAACATCCAACGCAGCATGTTGAGTAACCACATCAATCTGCGCTATGGCAGACTTCCACAGAGCCCCTCTATCTTGTGGATAGAAAGTGTTAGTAGACACTGGGAATTCTTACAGTTCCCGATGAGATAAAATACTAGGCATCCATGTGGGTCTGAGCATTCTTGTGATGAATGGCCTCCACCCTGTTGGGAGGAAGGCCCTTGAAACAGCAGTCTATGGCATTGTCTCAGCTAACATCACATTCCGTGGATCCGTACCGTACCACTTATCCTAGCTCTAGGATTCGAGTAGCCCAACTTTCCATGGTATTAAAACTTCGTCTCTATTAACTTCACCTTAGCGCCATTAGTGCATGATGCGCAGCATCATGCATATGAGCAGATTTAAACACTGTAGCCGCAATGATAAAAAGGGACATCAGATGTGGTTTAAGACTAAGGTTGGACAAAATGAAATAAATTTTAGCAAGCCACCTCATTCAGAGGATAATGGAATAGAGCAGTTTAGGAAGGAAATCTTTTAAGAGGAAAAAGACAAAGCACAAGAATCAGCGGGTCAGGTTAATTTGATAGAACCAAGTGTAAAAGGTCTCATACCTTGACCCAATAGGGCCTCTTGAATATTTTAAAACAAATAGAAGATGAAGTGGCCACTTAACTTCATTTAGTAGATTCTGTAAAGGCAAAGGAAATGTCTCTGCAATTATTTCTGATTTGTCCTATAATGAAACTCTATTATGGCATACTCATATTGCAATATGGTATACCAATACTACTCATTGATAGAAGTGATAAGCTCACCTCATATAAACCAGCTTTAGGATAATACTTTCAATGTATTTCAATGTATTTTATAATCTGTACTGAGAGAATGACTTAAGTCCTTGTCAGGATGTATTGCCTATGGAAAATGACCGGAGTTGGAATAACCAGATTCAGGTAGTCTAGAGCCAGTTTCTCCAGTGCATACTTCTGTATGGACTTATCAGAAGTTACAATTAGTAGTAGATCAAGGGAGAAATGAAAGACAAATTAGTATGGGAGTAGAAGAAAAATATAGATTTATGGATTAAAATCATTGTTTCTTGAAATCAATCCATACAACACACTGGCTTTCCCTAAATGTTCGCCAAAGTCATTTTGTTTCTATTGTTGTACATATTCTAGAGCTACCCAACCAAATGCCAATTTCTAACAGTGATGATCATTTTTCTATAGTGAATATGGTTCAAAGACCGCGGGCATGACTGTGGCATTATAGGAAAAACATTTGATCTTTGAGTCCAGTTAGATTTGGTGCTTCTAAAACCCTTGATTTCCAGAGTCCTCAGGGTGATTAGCTGTGCATTGCTGGTAGTTTCATCCAACTTGACACAAAAAACAGAGATTACCTGGAAAGAGGTGCCTCTCATTGAAGACTTTTCTTCTGTCAAGATTGGCTTTTGGGCATGTCTGCGGGGCCATTTTCCTTGATTTAATTGGTGTAGGCAGGCCCAGCCCACTCTGGGGGATGCCATCCCTAGGCAGGTGGATCTGGCTGTATGAGAAGGGAGGCTGAGAAAGCCTGAGGGGGAAAAACCACTAAATAGTGTTCTGCCATGGTTTCCTCTTCAGTTCCCGACTCTAGGTTCCTGGTCTGAGTTCAAAAAAAAAAAAAAAAAGAATTCCATTGTGTAGATGTAACACATTTTCTTTTATCCACTCATCAGTTAAGGGACATCTGAGTTGCTTCCAGCTCTTCACTATTCTGAAAAGAGCTGCAATAAACATGATTATGCATGTAGATCTACAATAGGATGAAACTTGTGGTATATCCCTAGGAGTGATATGACTGGTTCAGGTGGTAGGTTCATTTTAATTTTAAGAGTTCTCCATACTGTTTTCTGTAGGGGTTGCACTAGTTTGCATTTCCACCAGCAGTGAATGAGTGTTCCCCTTTCCAAATAACCTATCCAGCATTTGGTATCTTTTGTTTTCTTGATCACAGACAGTCTTACCAGGGTAAGATGAAATCTTAAAGTTGTTTTAATTTGCATTTCCTTTATTATTAGTGAATTTAAATGCTTTTTAAGAAAACATATATTGACTTGCTATGTATTTTAGGAACATAAAGTAATATTTATTTTTACCTACATGCAACTCTACTGTTAAAAGGTGACTCTCTAAACATATTTTGGACTTAATCTATAGTTTATTTTCAGACATCATAATTTTGGTACTTATTTGGAGTGTATGCATGCATACTTTGGAGTAATATAAAATTAAAGGGATCAACAACAACAAAAAAGACTTGTTCAAAGTAGTGATTGAAACGGTACACTTTTGGAGATGGAGAGATGGCTCAGCAGTTAAGAGCACAGGCTGCTCTTACAGAGGACATGGGTTTGATTCCCAGCACCCATATGGCGCCTAAGAACTATCTTTAACTCCAGTTCCAGGGGAATCAGTTGCCCTCTTCTGACCTCCATGGCGTTGCATGATACGGGTGCACCAACCTACATGCAGACAGTACACTCATACACATAAAAAAATAATAATAGATAGATGATAGATAGATAGACAGACAGACAGATAGATAGATAGATAAAAACAGTAAACTTCTGCCCAAAGAGTAAACTTCTGCATCAAAAACTTTTAAAAAGACTGAGAAAAAGATGTAAGACATGTATGGCAGAATGCATGAGCTCTGGTGGGGTGGGAGGCATGGAAGGGGGAATGGGACTAAATTTGATTAAGAAATGTTGTATGAAATGCAGAAAAGTTCAATAAAATTTTAAGAAAAAAGGAAAAAAAAATATATCAAAAGATGACATAAAGTGTACCCAACCTCATGTCTTATGTACACCCTTTTTATCAAATTATATATTATCAGAATAATGTTGCCTTTATTTTAAATTTGATGGTCCAGAAGGAAGGCTTTCTTATCAATATCTGTCCTTGCACTATGACTTAAAGAGGCCTCTTTTATAAGAACAAAGGATATCTTCATTCAAAAACCTGCCCCCTGTAACCTTAACCTGATACCTGTTTGCCTTTAAACCTTCCACAGTAGATCATTCCTTAGGCACACAGAGGCTTCTGCTCTTCCAGCTCCACATTTATCAGCAGGAAAAGAAAGCAAACAGCACCACATCACAGGTACACAGTGTCTCCACACCTATTATAGCAGAGGGCAGTGGTGACCTCATGGTGGCCCAAACCACCCAGGAGTGTCCTTTGATGTTTCTAGAGCCTCATGTTTAAAACAGTTCAAATATCTCATGTTTGAACTGCAAGTAGGCCCATTTCCAGCCATGTTAGAAGTGATATTAAAGACAGTCACATTTTAATACTCATCCACTCTGTTTCAGAACAATAGGCCAAGGGAACACGTGAGGCTGTGTTTCTTCATGATTTTTATTCTCTTGCTGATTGTCATTCCGTCCTTCCCTCTCTATGCTTATCCACATGCCTTATGTCTGTCACCAGCAGCTAGACTGGATCTGGGAAAAGAAAAAGCCCTCAGGGAAAATGAGCCCATTTCTTTTTACAAGTTAAAAAAAAAAAATCCCAGTGGAGATTGTTCTATATTGACTTTTCCCAGAAGAGTGGGTGACATAAATAGTTGAGGTTAGCTATTTGTTGCTAACCTCAACAAATCCATTGGTGGATTTGTTGCATTGTGAGGGTTGTTGAAAGAGCATGCAAATTAGGAAATTAAGCAAACAATCCAGGATTTCCAAATTCTACTGCCCAGATTTAAAGTTGGTGTTCACTGGAGGAAGAAGAAAGCTTAGCACTCATAATGTATGAGAAGTCTATCTTATAGATGAAGGTATTTTTTTTTTTTTTTACTTCTGAAGGCGATTCTAAGATGAAGGTATTCTTTTAATATAATATTACAAACATGCACATTTACACAAGAGTTAATTCTTAGGTTATGCCACTTAAAGGTGCTTTCTGTTTATGTTCTTATAGTAATTGAATAGCTTTGCTCTGTGATTGTGCACCTCATATTCAAATACGTGAGAGATTTAATTCATTTAATTTCCACCACAAGCTTACCAGGTGGGTACTGTCATTCTGCTTTTCTGATGGGGCAACTGAGTAGAGAGAGGAACTAAAGCAAAACATTCAGGTTCAGTTCTCTAGGAGGGGCCAGAGCTCAGATCCAAAACTAGGCCTCTGACTGCTCAGTTGCTGCCCTAACTCACAACATTGAATTGTCTGTCTGATACTACCTGACTGAGGAAGGCAGACTCATATTTTTTTGTGTCTCTCACAAAAAACATGGTTGAGTGTTAGGGACTAATACAAGATAAAAATCTATATGCAAAAATCAAATGAGGTTGACTCATGCTCATATTTATGTCCATTCTTAATGTCATCCAAATTATCTATTGTCAGCATAATATTTTAAAGTTGGTGGTCCAGAAGGAAGCCTTTCTTAGCAATGTCTGCCCTTGCACTAAGGATTAAAGAGCCCTCTTTTCTAAGAACAAAAAGCATTCTCATTTAAAAACTTTTAAAGACAGAATTATTGTTATTTTTTTCTTAGGAAAAAAAACACTTTTACATTGATAATCATCCCAGTGGAGTGACAGATGTATACCTTGCCCTCTAGCTTCTGTACTTTTATGGCAAGTAATAGTGTTTACAAGAAAGAAAACTTTAACAAATATTTCACTAAATAATTCCATTTATCTACCTCTCTACAGGGAAAACATCTTTGGGAGTTTCTTGACAATACTTTTTTGAAATTATTAAAGCATTGTATTTGCCAGACAGAACCCACTGTTAAAAGTAAAGTCTCCTCTGGACTCTAAATTTTGGCTAGTTAGTTAATCTTTCTGGAGTGTTGAAAACAGGGCTTTAATTAGCAATTTTATCAGTTAACCCAATCACTCAGCCATAGCTCTTATCTGAAGCCTTGGTAGTGCAGGCACTTAGGGACATCAGAAAAAGGCCGACTCATCAATGTGACAGATGAGAGGACTTCTGTGAAGGGAAAAAAATAATCTCAGTAATAGACAGTATTAAATGGAATCTGATACCAATCCAATAGAAATTATCCCACCAAAGCAACCTAGCACAGGACTAGGTTTCTCTGGTATTTCTCTGTAATCCTCTATGGTATGTCACCTTTGTGAGTCCAGACAGAGCCAGTAGTTTTGAGCAGTGTGAAGACAGGGCATGAAACAAGTGGCATTTCTAAACCAGTTAGTCTTCAAGTTGATCATAACCCTGAGTGATTCCTCACCATCTAAGGCCAAGGGAGAGCTTGGAAAAGTACCACAGATGAGTTAGAACTCAGTTTTCTGACAGAAGTAGGAAAAATCCCAATAATGTCCAGTAGAAATCAAATTCACCCCTAAGTTCAATTTATCTCTTCCTTCCCAGAACTACCCTTCATTGATTACCTTTGTTTTTCTCAAATCTGAATTGTATTAAAATGTATTGCTACTTCTGCTTCTTCAGAAATGAAAAAAAAATACTTAAGCTATAACAAGAAGATCCCTAACTTTGTTATCTCAGCAAGGGCCTGCTGTCGCTGCTATGGCAGAGCAAGTATCGAGTAGCAGCATTCCATAAGGGATGCACTGGAGCCAGGAGATATTTATGCTTGCCTAAGCAGTTCTGATGATTTGATAGTTGAAATGTTTATGTTTCTGTTCACTTAGATAATGTACTTAGGACATCTATTTTAAACAATAGATAATCGCAGTGCTGTACTGAAGGGGCTGACATAGCGGCAAATGTATCTGGGGATTATTAAAACAAACTTGGATTGGTTGCTGCATAGGGTGACTATTTTTTGGCAAGGCAGTACCTAGCATTTCATGCTAAAATGATAATGTTTTAGATTTATTATAAAATGACAGAAAAACATGTTTTTCTTATAATTAGAATGGTCAGAACATTACTTGGCACTTAAAGGAAACTGTGTTTTGTGAACATTCGAGCAAGCTTGAAAATAAAATAGGTATATGACCCTGTTTCATCTTTTGTTCTATATTTTTTTCCTTCTTATTGTTTGATGTAATTTTAAAGTAACTGAAAGTGCTAAAATCAAAGACTAGGTTAACTTTTCTTTGAAGGATATTGAATATCATGGCCATTGTTATAATAATAAGAGGTTCGTGTAACTGCTTTAATTTCCACAAGCTTGAGGAGAGAGAGAGAGAGAGAGAGAGAGAGAGAGAGAGAGAGAGAGAGAGATCTTGCCAAAAGTTTTCTCATAAGTCAGCAAGCCAAATACAATGTCTAGCTTTGAACTCACAGCAAGTTGGAATCCCTGTTACTTTTACTTTTTCATTGTTAGATAAAGGCAATTATTATCAAATCAAACACAAAAGTCACCTTAATAGGATCTGGTAGGCCTGTGTTTTCTATAGAAACTCTGTAGGAGATTTAAATTTTATACTTTACTAGTTCTAATAATGGCTTTTCATGGACCTGAGGTTTTTCTCAGAATATAATGACAATAGTTATATGTAATGACTATACGAATTTGTGACTATATAATTGTGCATTGAAGTTGTCATTTGTAACTGTTTCAAACATTTCTTTTCACTGACCATTGCTTCATAAATTCTCTGCCTACAGCTGGGGTTCCCAGACCTACCTAGATAGAAATTACATCGGTGGTCTGTGGCCCATCTACCCTTCACTACCCATTGTACTCCCCTACATATCGTCTCTTTGCTCATTATCTGGTTTAAGTTCCATCATTGTAATCCATGCATTCCTATACCTTCCAGTCCTTGTTTTTTTATTTCATGTGTTCAGTTCTTGCAGTCCTAATCCTGTGAATATGGTGAGAAAAATACACAGGAGCAAATATTTGACATCTTTGATCACTAACTTCAGGTGAGTCCTTGGATAATCACATTTTACATCCCTCTACTCTGTTCATCCTCCCATCTTCCAGTGGTGGCTGTAGTTCTTAACTAGGATGATGCAGCTGACGCTCAGCTGATGCTCAGCATGCTGCTCTCCATCCTCTGGTATGCAGACAGCTCCTTCATCAAAGAACGCCCTGTCTACAGGTCAAGGTGGAAATCTCTACGTAGTGCATTTCATATCTTTCCTCTCTTTAAAATTCTAATCCTCCCCCTTTTCTTTGCATATGGGCATTTTCATGTTTCTGAGAATATGCACACGTGCCTGTGTGGGTGTGTGTATGCATTTGTGTGCATGTGTGTGCATGTGTGTGTGTGTGTGTGCGTGTGTGTGTGTTTGTGTGATCATTGTCTTCCTCATTCCCTTTCCACTTGATTTTTTGAGATAAGGTTTCTCACTGCATCCTGAACTCACCAACTTGGCCAGTAAGTCACAGTGATCCTCTTCTCTCCATCCCAGTATTAGGATTATAGGTGCACACTGGATTTTTTTTGGTCTTTTTTTGATACAGGGTCTCCCTGTAGCTCCAGCTGTCTTGGAACTTGTTTTATAGACCAGGCTGGCCTTGAACTCACAAAGATCTGCCTACCTCTGACTCCTGAGTGCTGAGATTAAAGGCATGAGCCACTTTGCCTGGCACACACTGGATTTAAAAAATATTATTTTTATTTTAAGTGTATGTAGGTAAGTGTATCTATGTCACACAATGCTTGTGGGGTCAGAAGAGGGTGTTAGAGCCCCTGGAACTGGAGTTATATATGGTTGTTAGCTACCTTGTGGGTGCTGAGAATTGGACTCCAGTCCTCTCTAAGAGCAGCTACTGCTCTTAACCACTGAGCCATCTTTCCAGCCCTGGCACTTGGATTTTTACATGGGCGCTTGATCTGGACTCAGCTCTTCCAGCTTGCACGGTAAGTACTTTATTGATTGAGCAGTCTCCCCAAACTCTAACCTTTGTCTGTCTGTACTTTTACCTAATGATCTTTTTTCATCTGAGCAAATTAAAGCAATTAAATTGATATACTCAAGCTCACACTAACATGCTTACCCATTTTTTCTTGTTGTAGTTGGGACCAGAGAGTTTCCTCTACTGAAGACAGATGTCTCAGCTCTGTGAGAGTAAATTTGTATAAAGGCTAAGACCACCTTCATTTGAGCCCAAAGAGATTGAGTGGCAGCCTGCCAGTGTGTCTCCTCCCTTCAGGAGATGTTCTGATCATACAATGGATAATGGACTGCAGTGGAAATCTGTAATGTGCCCATTTTTCTTTACTCCCATTTTGAGATTACTTTCATGGCAAAAAAAAAAAAAAAACTGAGAAGGACATCATGAGAAGTGCTTCCTACTGGAACTTCAAATTCTGTGGCCCCCAGTTGAAATATCACAGTATAACTATAGATTTCAATATTTAAATGATTAAAAAGGCTTCTAGTTATACCGGACAACATCCAACAGCAGCATGTTGAGCACATCACTCTGTGCTAGGCAGATTCACAGAGCCCTCATATCTGTGGATAGAAAGTGATTAAGTAGAACGTGGGAATCTCTTCAGTTCCCGATGAGATAAAAATACTAGGCATCATGTGGGTCTGAGCATTCTGGATGAATGGCCTCACCCTGTTGGGAGGAAGGCCTGAAACAGAGCTTATGGCATGTTCAAGCTAAATCACATGTGGATGTAAGTACCACTTATCTAGCTCTAGGATTGAGTAGCCAACATTTCCAGGTATAAAACGTGTCTCTAAACTTCCCTTAGGCCATTAGTGCATGATGGCAGCATCATGCATATAGCAGATTAAACACTGTAGCCTGCAAGATATAAAAGGGACATAGATGTGGTTTAAGATAAGGTTGGGACAAACTGAATTAAATTTTAGCGAAGCACATCATTCAGAGATAATGAATAGAGCAGTTTAGAAGGAAAGCTCTTCTAAGAGGAAGACAAAGCACAAGAATCAGCGGGTCAGGTTAATTTGATAGAACCAAGTGTAAAAGGTCTCATACCTTGACCCAATAGGGCCTCTTGAATATTTTAAAACAAATAGAAGATGAAGTGGCCACTTAACTTCATTTAGTAGATTCTGTAAAGGCAAAGGAAATGTCTCTGCAATTATTTCTGATTTGTCCTATAATGAAACTCTATTATGGCATACTCATATTGCAATATGGTATACCAATACTACTCATTGATAGAAGTGATAAGCTCACCTCATATAAACCAGCTTTAGGATAATACTTTCAATGTATTTCAATGTATTTTATAATCTGTACTGAGAGAATGACTTAAGTCCTTGTCAGGATGTATTGCCTATGGAAAATGACCGGAGTTGGAATAACCAGATTCAGGTAGTCTAGAGCCAGTTTCTCCAGTGCATACTTCTGTATGGACTTATCAGAAGTTACAATTAGTAGTAGATCAAGGGAGAAATGAAAGACAAATTAGTATGGGAGTAGAAGAAAAATATAGATTTATGGATTAAAATCATTGTTTCTTGAAATCAATCCATACAACACACTGGCTTTCCCTAAATGTTCGCCAAAGTCATTTTGTTTCTATTGTTGTACATATTCTAGAGCTACCCAACCAAATGCCAATTTCTAACAGTGATGATCATTTTTCTATAGTGAATATGGTTCAAAGACCGCGGGCATGACTGTGGCATTATAGGAAAAACATTTGATCTTTGAGTCCAGTTAGATTTGGTGCTTCTAAAACCCTTGATTTCCAGAGTCCTCAGGGTGATTAGCTGTGCTGGTTAGTTTTCATCAACTTGACACAAAACAGAGATACCTGGAAAGAGGTAGCCTCAGTTGAAGATTTTCTTCTGTCAGATTGGCTTTTGGGCATGTCTGCGGGGCATTTTCTTGATTAATTGGTGTAGGCAGGCCCAGCCCACTCTGGGTGGTGCCATCCCTAGGCAGGTGGATCTGGCTGTATGAGAAGGGAGGCTGAGAAAGCCTGAGGGGGAAAAACCACTAAATAGTGTTCTGCCATGGTTTCCTCTTCAGTTCCCGACTCTAGGTTCCTGGTCTGAGTTCTTGCCTCAGCTTTCCTCCATGAAGGACTGTAACCTGTAACCCAAATAAACCTTTACCTCTGGAAGTTGGTTTTATCAAAGCAACAGAACAGTAATTAGAACAATAGGGATCCTTAAATTATTTAAATTCTAGTTTATTTATTTATTGATGGATTGATTTATGATTTATTTATTGTGTGTGAGTTTGCACATGCCATGGTGTCTGTTGTGGATGAAAATCAGAGGACAACTTATGGTAGTTGTTTATTTGTTTATTTATTTATTTATTTATTTATTTATTTATTTATTTATTTTTATTTTCACTATTTGGGTCCTGAGAATCTAACTTAGGTCTTCAGGCCTTGCCAAGGCCTCTTTACATGACAAGGAATCTCACTGATTCATATCTTTTATTCTAATAAAATGACCCTTGGTGGGCACCTGGAGAGCTTCAGGGTGGGAGCTGGTTACCAGAAAGACCATGGCTTGATTAACAGTTTGAACTTTTGGTTCTCCAACCTCAACCACTGGAGAGAAGAAACAGATTAGAGATGGAGTTAATAATAATCAATGGACACAATAATGCAGATTTAATGAAGCCTCCATTAAAACTCTTAAGTGATGGACCTTCAAATCTCTGAATTGGCAAAAATATCCAATTTCCAGAAGGCAGACATTTCATAACTCCACAGGAACAGAAGTTCCTGAATTTGAGATGCTTCTGGACCTAATCTTATTCACCTTTTTCATCTGACTATTCATTTATATTCTTTATGATAAAGTGTAATAGCAGATTTTCTGAAGGGGAAAGGAGTTCTGTGGGAACCTCTGATGTAGCCAAATAGGGCAGAAGTATTAGTAATCAGGGTACCTGATGCTTACATTTGGCACCTGAAATGTGTGCATCTTTTTCATTGAGCCCTTAAATCTGTGTATTCTCACACCAGTTCTGGGTAGTTCATGTTGAAACTGAATTGGATTACAGGTCCCACTTGGTACTGGAATGTTGGAGAATTGGTTAGGATAAAGAAAAACAAAACAAAACAAAAACCTACTTACCTACAAGTTTGTTCAACTTACAAATACTGTGAGCAACAGAGCTTGGCTCGGGGCTTTCTTTGTTCCCTGTGTATTCTCACACCTGATTGGAGGAGCATCTTGTGTCTTAGCTTTAAGTATCACTCGTATGTTTAAGACTTTAATTTTTGGATTATTGTCTTGAATTTTAGCTTCAATTTTTGATTCTTTTATTCATGTTCCTTCCTTACAAATTCACTTGGATTCAAGTAGCCATGTCAAATGGTGTTTATAAAATCAAATGTTTTCATTCCTTCTCATTTATTTCATTTTTAAAAAAATTAGTAAATTGGTAAGTCCATTCTTAAGCTACAGTAACCCTAAACCTTGGCCTCATCCCCCTTTGTTATGGGATCTTACATCCCATGTCTAGTATATCAGCAAATCTAATGAACTCTATGTTTAAAATGAAGACCTTGGCAACTTCTTACCATTCCCAATGCTGCCATCCTCATGATACCATCATCTTTTGTCTGGTGTTTTGCAGATTGATAGGCCTCCTTGTTTCTGTTCTTGATACAACCCAATCACTTCTTCAATGCTTGCAGTTTTCTTTGAGATAGATACCAAAAGATACCAAATGCTGGAGAGGTTGTGGGGAAAGGAGAACACTCATCTACTGCTGTTGGGAATGTAAACTCATTCAACCCCTATGGAAAGCAGTGTGGAGAACATTTAAAAGACACAAAATGAGCCTACCACATGACCCAGTCATAACTCTCCTGGGTATATACCCACAAGACTCATCCTATCACAGAGATACATGCACATCTATGTTTATTGCAGCTTTCTTCACAATAGCGAAGAGCTGGAAGCAACTTAAGTGTCCCTCGACTGATGAGTGGATAAAGAAAATATGGTACATATACACAATGGAGTTCTATGCAGTGGTAAAGAAAGATGACATCATGAACTTTGCAGGTAAATGGATGGAACTACAACCCATTATGCTAAGTGAAGTAACACAGTCCTAGAAAAACAAAAGTTCTCACAATGTCTTTTTAAGCCATATGATCTAACTCTCTTTTGACCTACCAGTCAACCATTAGTCCTGACACTGCATCCCAACCTTCTTGCTAGGTTGCCTCATAAACTTGTCCAGGGGTTTCACACTTGTTTTCTTCTGTCTGGACTGTTATCCCTACAAATAGTCAGTGGCACTCTCCTTGTGTTAACTTAGTATTACACAGAAATATCATACTTTGTACATCCTATTAAAATTGCAGCTATAACCAATCACATAATTTGCATTTTTACTTTCCTAGGAAGTACAGATGTTAATCCATTGGTTTTTCTTTGTTAAAATCTCTTTACTCCTCTATGATCGTATAAGATTTATAAATATCAGATCTTTTTGGTGTGCTTTGTTTATTCTTATGTCCCTAGTACTAAGAACATTTTCCGGCATGGAGCAGATAAGGTATGTTAGAAGAATGAAAGTGTAAGATAATTGTGACTGGTTATCAAGGAAATCATTCAGAAATACAAAGTCTGGATACCTTAAGAGAAATCCCTAAGTGACAGTATTAGACAGATAGTAGTTCAGCAAAAACCATGGGGAATGGGAACAAAAGTACCAACAGCTGTTGACTATTTACTTGATTCTAAGCCCCATGCTAGTTTCTTTATATACAGTATAAAATTAAACATTTACAATATTTCTTATGAAGTGGGTATTTAGTCATTTTATCAAAATAGTAACTAGGACTTAGAGATAAAACAAATAACCATAGGTCACATGGTCAGTGAAAAGATGCATTTCAAAGCTAACACTATTCCAAGTGTCATAAAAGTTTTATGTTACAAAAAGGGGGGGAATGTCAAGAGACACTGAGATGGGTGAAATGTTCTGCGCTTTCTTCTGACCAGTGTAGTTATTGTTCTCTGCAATGGTTGCACATAATTTCCAGTTTTATCAACAGTGTGCAGAAATTCCCTTCCTTGTATATCTTCGTGACAGCACTTGTTTCCCTTAGTCTCTTTAATAGAAGACATTCTGATTGGAATGAAACGTCTCAGTGTGGCTTTGATTTGCATCTCTCTGATGATTAATAAAGTTGAGTGCTTTCTCTTATACCTGTTGGTCATATACAGTCTTCTTTTGAGAAATGCCTAGCTACAGCTATTGTTATTCTTTTTTTAATGCTTTTATTGATGTTTTGTGTATTTCAGACATCATTTTTTTTCATCCATTGCTATTCTTAAAAGGTTTTGAGTTGAGTTTCTCATCTAGTCTGTATATTAACCCCTTGCTAGATGCATACTTTGGCAATATTTTCTCCTCTCCTATGGGTATACCTTGACTTTACTAACAAAATTTTGGCAAATAAAAGTTATTTTGTATGCTAATTTATAGCACAGAGTGCTTAGTGATTTGATATCAATATGTGATGATTCACAATAGTCCTTTTATTTTGTAGCACTTTAAATAAAATTTACTAATTTTCACAGTGTATATTTGTCTGATTGTAATAAGAGTTCATCACATGGAACAAACTCAATGAAAGAAAGATATTAACTTGTATGAGACTAAATACCACGAAATCAGTGTCCCATTACTCTGAAAAGCAGCTGTAGATCAACAAAAACCTATAATGAAGAACACACAGTTCTTTAGATAATGTACTATTTCATATAAAAATAAATAAAATGGTCTTCATTTTGATCTAGAATATACTCAAGATGCCTGTCATATATATTAAAATTAAACCATATTGACTTTCATGGTTTTGTACATCTAAAAGAGATTAAAATCATTTATTGAATGATTTCAGGAGCATGAGAAATAATCTGTAATATTAAAAGGCCACAAGACAATGTAGAATAGAAAATACTTTTCTATACACTTTTTAACATGGATATTTGGGGAAAGCTTATCTTGCAAAAATATTTTTATTGAGTATTTGTACATTTCACACAATAATTCTTAATCAAATTTAGACCCCTCCCCAATCCATGCCCCTGCTTAACCCCCTGCACAAGACTGCATGCATTGTCATATATGTAAGTCCTATATCATATATGTCATATATGTAAGGTCAAGCATTTGTGTTCAGATGTCCTTCGGTGCAAGTTTATCCACTGGAGTCTAGTTACCCTATCAAGCGATCATAGGAAGATGCACTTTCCATCATCCAACAGTAATTAGTTGCCAACACTTCTGCTGGCCTGCCCCCCGTCTCCCCTCATTCCACACTGAACCCTTGTCTGACCGAGCTACATAAGTCTTGTGCATTATGCCACCATTGCCAGAAGTTCACATGAGCAAACTTCCAGTGGCCTGAAAGCTTCCCTATATTCATGGATCAACCCTGACTCTTAAAATATTTCTGCACCCTCTTCCAGCATGGTTCCTGAGAGGCAGGTGGGTGAGGTTTAATATAGAAGTCCTATCCAAGGACCCACACTCTACAGTCTCTTATTCTCTAAAACGTAATCAGTTGTGGCCTTCTGTGTGCATTGCACTCCATTGTATGAGGAAGCTTCGCTGACGAGATCTGAGGGATGTACTAGTATTCTCTCCACCCCTGTTCTGCTATGTTCCATGAATCTTAGACGTAAAGGTACCACAGTAGATGTGTCAACTGGGACTGGGCATCTCTCCAACTTATATTCTCTGATTATGACCAGTTGTGGAACTCTGTAATAGCCTCCAACTGTTTTAAAAAAGAAAGCTTCTTTGATATCTGGGGTATGGTACACTTGTCTGTAAAATAAGGATCCATATGTAGCATACAGTAAGAAATTTCATTTGTCTAGAGATATGACAGAGAGTTTTCTCTAGGATCGACGACCTCTCTAGCAGGAACACTTATTTTTGAGATGTAGCTTCTGCACCAGGGTTGGTGTAGTAGCCCTAGAAATTTCACTGAATCAATTACTGTGTGGGAAGGAGTAGGATGAGGTCAGGCTGTTCTACATAATCATTGGAGGATTTAGGCTGACTCTCATTCAGCCACATTTACTTCAGAGTTCACAGTGTCCTTTGAGCATAAACAGTCATCTGGCAGATAAGAAAGGAAGGAAAGTGATAGATGTTTTGAGGGGCCAGGCTCAAAGTGGAGGAACTCACTTCTGCCACAATAACTAGAACTCAATTGTATGGTTAAAGGCAACTAATTGTAAGGATTGGAAGTGTGGCTTGTATGCTTTCCCAGGAAAAAGGAAAATAGATCAACATACAACAGTAGCTGTTTCAGGACAGCTCCTGGCTAATATGCTTAGTTTTCTCAGGTTTACACTCCTTTTTAAGTTGTTGAAGTATAGCTCACTCATTTTTTGTTCAGTGTAAACATTCACGAATTTATAGCCCCCTTTGCTTTATAATTCTTTCAACTTTGGAAGATGGTAGAATTTCAATCCCTTATGGGAGTTTGACAAGAGGAGTTTTCCTCATGATGCAGCATGAATTTTATCTTTTCCAGGCATGACCAAGGTAGAAAGTTTATTCTAAGAGAGTACTTGGAAGTAAAGTAATCTGGCAGCTATGTGGAATTTTCTCTCTACCTAATAGCATTTGTTAAATAACTCTATTCGCAAAAAATATATCATTAATTAAATGTAGCACCTATTAAAATATTGATTAAATACTAAAATCTACTATCATTTGATTCAGTTTTCTGTATTTTAATAATAGTTTGATTAGTTAAGAGACTTACCTTGTCATTATTTCCCCATTTACTCATTCAGTCAAGAAGTCTTTATTGAATTCTTACTGTGAATCAGGGATTGTGCTAGGCTATAGGGATAAATTGACTGAGCAAGACACGATCATTGATCTAAAGACACTTGCAGATTCATGGAAAACAAATAGATACCTAAAGAGTAATGTGTTAGGGGAAGTAGAGATGTAAAAGGTACATCCGAGATCCACTAATCCAAGTGGCTTCTTGAGGAAAGTTTAGCCCAAGATGGTTCTGAGAAATGAGAATGAATTACATAGGAAAGTAGAAAGAAGGAGAAGTAGAAAGTGCCATAGGAAATAGGACATCATTAATATAAGCCCACTATCCAGAAAACAAGGCACAGTCAGGAACCAAAGCCAGAAGGGAAGGGTGGAGAGAGGTGACGATGAGCCTAGAGCACAAGAAGGTTCTCAGTCAAGTTAAGGAGTTGTAAGTTAACAGTGAGGGCAGCAGGGATCTATGAGTAATTTTATTCCTACCCTTTTAAGATTTGGCCAACACACTGGGGAATAGTCTGTCGCTACCACTGTGTACTTCTCGGATGAGTCAGTGTAGACTCTGAATTGTTGCTCTTCTCTTCAGGACTTCTATCCATCCTAGAAACTGTATTCTCCTTTCAACTTTTCTTATTTATTTATTTATTATTTATTTATTTATTTATTATTTATTTATTTGTTTATTTGGATGAATGTACTGTCTGCATGCAGGTCTGTGCACCCGTGTCGTGCAATGCTGCGAAGGTCAGAAGAGGGCGTCGGATTCCCCTGGAACTGGAATTCTCCTGGAATTGGAGTTAGAGATGGTTCTCAGCCGCCATGTAGGTGCTGGGGATCGAACCCGGGTCCTCTGCAAGAGCAGTCGGCGCTCTTAACCGCTAGGCCATCTCTCACCCCTCAACTTTTCTTTTAATGATTAGAAAATACCTTTTTTTGAGACAGGGTCTCACTATGTAGCCCTGGCTAGACTGGAACTCACTATGTGGACCAGACAGGCTTCAAATTCACGGCGATCTACCCCTTTTGCCTTCTGAGTGCTGGGACTAAAGGCATTGCCACCATGCCCAGGACACCTTATTTTCATTAGAGTTCTGTGACCTAAGTGGAGATAAGACCCAAGCATGCATGAACTATGCCCCTGGGACCAGTGTCAGCAGCTGTTTTTTGCTAATGCAGTGACCAGGTCATCATCATCTTGAAGTGGAGCAAAATGGTGTGAAGTATAAACAAGAAACCCAGTAGAGGGCCCACTAGGAAGGTTGGTAGACTAGACTCAATCATGAAAAATTAGGAGGAGACTTGTGGATTTAAAAAAAATTTTTTTTGAGAAATATGGTCACTGCAAGAAGCCTCTCAGACTAAGGTTTGAGAGGGTATTTAGATTTATTTTGAAGGATAAGCATTTATTAACCCTTCAAAGAAAATGGCACCAAAGGATAATAACTGAAATTTTAAACCTAACAATTTTAAACCAACAATCACAGTCATTTAAAAGGCAAAGTAAGGGATGGGCTGTAGCTCAGTCCGTGGAGTTGCTTGGCCAGCCTGTATGAAGCCTTGAGGGTCAAATCCTCACACTGCACAACTGACTGTGGGGGTGCATGCCTGGAATTCTAGCACTCACGGAAAGTTCAAGACCAGGCCGGGATATATGAGATGCTGTCCTCTTGCCCCCAGGAGCTCCAGTGCATGCTCCAGCGCCTGCAGGTCTGAGGGCTGCCTCTCTCTGGGGCATGAAGGGAAATGTTAGGTTAGGGAACCCAGGTTGCAGTTCCACCAGGTCTTAGCTTTGGGATTTGAGGAAGCTCTGGCAACATCCATAATAAAAACCTGCTCTCCCCTCCCCACTCCAAAGCCCTCAGTCTTGTTTTCTGCTAGTTGGCTCCTGGTTTTAGATTTTTTTTTTTTTTTTGAGACAGAGTCTCCCTGTAGCTTTGGCTGTCTTGGAACTCACTATGTAGACCAGGCTGGTCTTGCACTCACAGTGAGCCACCTGTCTCTGCCTCCCAAGTGCTAGGATTAAAGGCATGCACCACCATGCCCAGCCTGGTTTTAGATTTTCAAAAAGTTACTTTTCTATCACAAACACCAGAAAATTCAGATAAGAAAAAAATTAAAACATTTTCCCCATAGCTTCACTCCCCTTGTCTCTCTGTCACACAAATTTTAATAGTCAAGTATGAGAACTTCATGTCTGTGTATGGACTGGTATGGACAACTTTAGATAATACTAAGAATTAGACTATTCAAATTAGACTCTATATAACATTAAATTGGGCAGTGGGGGCAATAAGAGGAGGTGCAGATAGGAGAGGAGATCTAAAAACAATCTAATTATTGCATTCAGAAAAATTAAACAAAAGAGTTAGTTTATTGTACTAGATTAATTCTGGGGTTAAATTAAAAAATTTTGGCTCAAAGAAGTCCTACACAAAACTGTGAAACATTTTTGGTAAACATAAATTAAAATTTGGGAGAAATATAAGGCAGTTAGAGAATTCCTTCAAATGATAAACTTATTTATTAGGAGGTAGTATCTAATGATCTAAAAAGCCCATACAATCTGAGATATAATCATTTTACAAACATCACCCAGAGAATGATCTGGATCATTCCAGGAAGTTCAGTAACACACCACACTGCCTGTCTTCTGTGAGAGTTAATTGTTTTAAATTGGATCAATATAACTGCAATCTGAACTTGTGGCTTTTCTTTTTCTTTCTTTTTTTTTTTTTTTTTTTGGAAAGAATATACTATGCTGGGCAAAAGTACGGAAAGTTAGCTTGTTAAATCTTAATATTATTAATTGATGTTCCAATTAGTTTTAATTCTCTTCCTTGAGGCAAAGAGTTGGAAACAATTTGTATTGGATAAAAGCATATTGAGAAAGAAAAATGAAAACAAACTTTTCTTTTTCATCATTGGATGTTTTTAAGGAAACTTTAAAATCTAAACTGTGGGGGAGGGATCTATTTCCAATTCTCTAAAAGGAAAATCATTGAAAGCATGGAAGGAATTATTGTTTGGAAGAAAATGAGGCAATTTTTCTATTATACACAGAGATCATCAAAGTGCTGTTCCTGGATGATAAAATTTCTTAGTGGTTACAAAAGCTATATGGCATATCACTGATATTTAACATTTATTATTGTCAATAGTGTATAAGGTCTAGTCAAAAGTATTGCCTTGAGAACTTAAATCTGAACTAAACCATTTGCCAACCACTAAAAAGATGATGATTCTTAAGAGTGCCAAAATGATTCAGGGTAAGATGTCTACAAAGAGCTTATGGTAAGTAATTTTGAAGTTGCCCTCAAGATAAAAACTGCAAAGGGTAAGTAAGATATTTTAGATAAAAATTTCATTTTTTGAGCAGTTGACATCTGGTATGTGAATAATTTGTGTGTATGGAATGTGATATGCAGAATTAAGGCACTGTTCCATATAAGATAATTTAACATACCAATGCTTCTAACTTTAGAGATTTTTATTATTATATATCACATACTTCACTAGGATTTCAAACACAAAACATTCGAAGAGGATTTATTCTTTTTGATCATCTGGAGTTACAAACATAAAAGGCAATTGTTGCTCTAGTATAAAAATAATGCTCTCAGAAACTATGACATAGGTAGTTTTGCTTTTTAATTCTTTTTCTCTGAACATTAGCACATATAGCATATAGTAGCACAGTACTGCTTCCACTTTTTTTTCATATCATCTGAGACTAATTCTTCTTGCATCAAAGAGTGAAACACATTCTTGTTTTCTCCTTTAGTCTGACGCCTTCTAATTTCATGAGTGTTTAGTTAACTAAAGATTTAGAATCATGACATAAAATGAACCAATGCTATATTAATTATTTTTTCTTTTGGATGGCTTTATACAGTCATAAAAGGTTCGGTGCCTACCATTATTAATGTTATACATTTTTAAAAGATTTATTTTTATCTTATGTGTATTTGCCTACATGTACACATATAAACCATGTATGTGCTTGATACCTGCTGCAGCCAGAAGAGGGCATTGGATCCCCCTGGTGAACTGCCATGTGGCTGCTGTTGACTGAACCTGGGTCCTCTGCAAGAATGAAAAGTGCTTTTGACCACTGAGCTATATCTCTTTAGCCCTATGTTATGATTTTTTTTGGGTAACAATCAGGTTAAGTCCACAGAAATAGGGCTAGTTGATAAGTTTATGTCTGGTTTGCCGGCACTGACAACTTGAAAGAGAGATGGGTTGGAATTTTGTTGAATTACTGATATAAGTAAACACAGCAAAACCAAATGCTCTTTAATTTGGACTTTCCATTGTGATCTGCCAATGATCGTTTACTGTTGTCACTGTAGAGTGTTAGAGATCACGTCTATGGTCTGAATAATATTAGTTGTATCACGTCATAATCATTTACTATTTCTCTTGAATACCTGCAGACATTTAATTAAACAGGTTTGAATGCTGAGCATTTATTCCTGATTTTTCTTTGCTCGGTAAGAAGGTAACTGATGACTGTATTCTGGGTTGTGTGTAAGTGGTGATGTCTGAGGCTGACGCTTGCTGGTACTGTCTCAGATCTCCTTCCTCTGGTGCATCTTCTCTGTTGACACATTCAGAAGTTCCTCTTTTGCTGTAAAGCATCTTTAGCAGCTCATTTTCTTGTCTGCATTTTGCACTCTGTATCCCCAAGTGTTAACAGCTATCAATTCTGAAGAGTTCTAAAGATTGCAAGTTTTGCTATGTGACAAAACTCTAAGGAAATGAAGGTAAGGAGACCTATTTTTGAAAGAGATTCAAGATGGGAAGCAATTTGAATTTAGGTGGTTGCCTGGAAGAGCTGCCCAAGATGGCATTTTGTACTCACATGTGACCCATTTGTGTCTTTTTATGACCTAGTCACCTTTTTTTCTGTCTCCTTTTAAGGTGAATGTGATCCTGAAATTTGCATTCATATTTTCATAAGGATTATATTTACTATGTTTAACTGCATGCTTTGTACTAGTTTAGATGGAGCTAGACTTTGTAACTTGCTTTCGGCATTCAACATTATGCCCCTGAGATTCATTCATATTGTGTTGTATTAGTCAGGGTTTTCTAGATGAAAGGAAATCTGTTGTGAAGTTCCCAGAAAAATGTTGCATCTTGAACCAAACTTCCTGCAAGGCAGAGCAACTGATTAACACTTCAGCCACTGTGGAGAGTTTGGAAAATTGCAGATCCAGAACTTATCTACAATTATCTTGGGCTG
Organism: Rhizomys pruinosus; assembly: GCA_009823505.1. NCBI lineage: Eukaryota > Metazoa > Chordata > Mammalia > Rodentia > Spalacidae > Rhizomys > Rhizomys pruinosus. The sequence continues at coordinate 1,140,122 of VZQC01014560.1, forward strand.
TCTTTAGTCCCCTTTCCCCCATAGCCCCTCTTTGCCCACCTCTGTTTCTGATCTTAACTTCTAGTGAAGGTATTAGCTTAACAAAGAAATGGTTCCATTTCCAGGAATCAAATGGTTAAGAATGCCATCAGATAGCATCTGAGATCTATAGAAGATTTCCAGTGTTTTGCTATGATCTGCTTACTGAATGTACCCACCAATATATTTGAAAGTATCTTGATTTATGACTTTTCTTTGTTCTGTTCCTGAAACAGTTTCTATGCTAGAGCATGGAATTTGGGGTGACTTGGATCTGTGCTCTTGGGACATGGTCATTTACACCTCTGATTCCCTTTGAGGTGAGAGTTATGTTTTTATAGTGACACTATAGAAAGAGAATTTATTAGATGGGCTTACAAGATAGGTTCCAGATAGTCTAATGATGGCTGTGCCACCCTGGAGAGGCTGAGAATCTAACAGTTTCTCAGTCTGTGAGGCTGGATGTTTTAGCAGTCCCAATATGGTTCTGAAGGCCTGGAAGACTCCTGCTGCTCTTCGGTCAGCTAGAGTGAAGGCAAGCAGGCGAAAAGCAGAAGTTTCCTTCTTCCATGTGCTTTTATCTGGACTTCCAACACATTTCAAGGAGGTCTTCCAGCTTCAGATAATCTGATCAAGAGAACCACATGCAGGAATAGCCGGGGCCTTGCATGTTAATGTGTTCTAGAGTTAGTCAAGTTGACAACCAAGATTAGCTATCACATGTATGTAACTGTACTTCATTAATTTTTAACACCATAGTTTATTATATGAATATGTGTTAATTAGTGAATCTATTGAGATTTATCAATAAATACGAGACCGAGTTATTTTCTGCTTCTTGCCATCACCAATGGTACTGTTGGTGTGAGTATTCTTGTATATGTCTTTTAGTGGACATTCAATAACATTTAACTCAGACAGTATTTTCCAAAATGATTTTTAATCCATTACTGATTTATAAAGTCAATGTTGTAGCTTGTGAGCAACATTCAAAAGCCTTATTACAGGGTTGGCAAGATGGCTCAGTAGGTAAATGTGGTTACCATAGAGCCTGACGACCTGAGTTTGATCCTTGACACTCCCATGGTAGAAGGAGAGAACTTACTCCTGCAAGTTGTTCTGTAACTTCACATGTGTACCTTGGCATGCACACCCCTCCAATAAATGAATGTAATAGAAAATCAAAATCCCTACACTACAATGGAATAGAAAGGGTAGTAGTCCTTGCACTACAGTGCCCTTATATTTGTATATTCTATGTGAGTGAACATTTTTTCTCCAGTTTGTATACACATATGGATCACCTGTATACATGCATTGCACTGGTAGAGTAGCAAAAAAGCCCCATAAGAGAAGTTAGTCAAGACTGTAAAATCTCTAGTATATCTGTTGGCAGCCCCACCTTTCCAGCTCCAGGTCTTTCCATGTCAATCAGTCATAGGACCACCCCTAGAAGGATGGGTTCACCTAAGTCATGCTGAGTAGATGGGCAGAATGCCTCACGTGTTAATGAGATACTGACCTTTTCCAGGGCTTCTGGACACACCCGCAGACATGTAGCTCTCTGTGAGTCTGTTGGCATTTCTGAATTCTCCAGACAAACATAATCTCTCTCCTTTTCTTCTTCTTCACATTCCTTCTCTAAACATGCTTTTTAAAATGGGTTGGGATACCCTAGCATCTAGTATTTCTTTACTTTTTCTCTAAAGTTTCTTTTTACTTGCCATGTGGCTGCCAGTCCACCACATGTCTGACCTTCATGCAGGCTCTAGACCTGCATGGGTTTCTGGATTCTTCCTTTTCTCCTCCATTTTCCTCCTTAAAGCAGCTTCCAAGATTACCAGCTCACCTGCTCTGAGGTTTTTTTCTTTAAAATTCTAGTAAAATTTTCCTAAAGCTTCTGTTGGGGGTACATTCGTAATTTTTATTTATCTTTGAGACTGAGAACCCTCCAGGGGACACTCTTTCTCCCCTGTATCAAATGACAGGTTTTTGAGTATTGGCCAGAAATATTGGTCAAAAAGCTACTGCCCCAGTTAGATTGTTAGTAGTTGTATTGTGATGTATAGGCTATTTAAAACTATTTGAAATTTCATACATATATACAGTGCTTATTGATGATATCTATCCTCCATTCCCTCTCTCCATCTCCCCCTGGGCTCTTCTCCAAACACATCTCCCTCCCAGTTTTTTATTTATTTACTTATTTTTTGGCAACACACTGATTCCAATTAGTGCAGCCCATATTCCTGGGTGTGGAGTTATTCATTTGGGCATGGTTGAACTACTAGTGACCAATCCCCAAAGAAAAGTGATATTTGTTCATGCAGCAGCCATCAAGTACCAAAAGCTCCTCCACTGGGGTGAGGCCCCAGGAGTACCCTCTTCCAATAGCATAGGCTGCTGACTTTAACAAAGAACAATACATTTCCGAAGTGATGCTAAGTACGTACACTTTCATAAGTGATGTGCAATTCGTAAAAAGTTGATGTTTTAAAGTTTGACATTTCTGAAAGTTTGATGGATGAAATAGTATCTCATGGCTATTTAACTATTTAGCTCTCTGGTTTCAGTTCAAGCTGGGATTCTTTTCATGGGCATGTCAGGGTGTAATTTTCCCCATGTCCTTCATAAACAATGTTTGCTTCCTTTCAAAAGAAGTAGTTTCACCATACGAGATTGCTTCTGAAGATTTCTCATTCTTTTGTAAGTTTATTCCTTTAAAAAAAGAATTTTCTTTAAGAAACTTGATGGATTCTAGCTTGAAAATACTGTCATTGGGATGAAGGTTTTTGTTAGTTTCTTAGTGACCTGGACATTGAGATTAAAGTTAGTTAATCCCTAAGGAAGTATGATTTTCAAATTAAAAAGAAAAAATGAATTTGAAATTGTTCCTATGAGTTTCTAAAGATTGTGTTGTAGTACACTTCCTGGGTTTGTGTGTGTATGTGTGCGTGTGTGTGTGTGCAGTATGTGTGGGATGTGTTAGTGTGTGTTTATGTGTGTTCATATGTATGCTGGTACATGTGTGTGTGTAACATGCATTCGTGGATGTGTGCACATGGAGGCCACAGATTGATATCAGGTGCTTTCCTGATGACTCTCTACACATTATTGACTCAGGCAGGATTGCTCACTCGAACCCAGATCCTCCTGATTCAAGTAGTCTAGTGAGACAGCTTGCCCAAGGAATTATCTGTCTTGGCGTCTGGAGTGCTGGGGTCGAAAGCAGACTTCCCACCCGGTGTTTACATGCTAGAGAATCAGAGCTTCAGTCCTTATGCTTGCTCAGCAAGCATTGCCCAGCAAGCAGTTTTTGTACTGTGAACTGTCTCCTTAGCCCAGAAGTGTTTTATATGTTAGTTTTGAACTCACAAAGATTTGCCTGCCTCTGCTTCCCAAGTGCTGGGATGAAAGGCATGCACCACCACACTGTTATTTTTCTTTCCTTTTTTAAAATCAAGTATGATCCAGATAGACATGTTTTCCTTTCTATAACATGAACAAGAGAAGGAGGTGCCATTTCACTGTTACAGGAATACAGCATTTAGGATTAGTCCTTGTGTTTTCAGGTTGATGAAGACACATGGCGAGTTGATGATGTCTTCGGATGTCCCTCTACATGAGATACTACACTATGCCTTGCACACATTATTTGCCTGTTGCAGTGAGCAGTCCTTTCTGATGAATTTCGGTATGCTATGCTTTACTCGTACTCTACTCATCCATTAGGAACTAATGAGCTCCACATTAAAAATACTTCATTTTAAATTACCTTAAGCAAAGCCATGTAGATATATTCTTGGGTTTTGGTCATGGGTTAATCCTGAGTTTCCTGATTTCCTTCACATGTGTTGCAACTCTTGAGAGGACAGAAAAAAAAGAGAATAGACAAGCTTTCTTGTATAGAACAACTTACAAATTTGATAAAATATCTCATAGTAGGGGCTGGAGAGATGGCCTAGCGGTTAAGAGCGCTGACTGCTCTTACAGAGGACCCAGGTTGGATCCCCAGCATCCACATGGCGGCCGAGAACCGTCTGAAACTCCAATTCCAGGAGAACTCCAGTTCCAGGGGAATCTGACACCCTCTTCTGACCTCCGCGGCATTGCACGACACAGATGCACAAACTTGCATGCAGACAGTACATTCATACACATACAGAAATAAATAAAATTAATTAAAAAATATCTCATAGTAGCCACATTCTTTGATTGCTGCCTCTGTTTTCTTAGAATATGTCCTGTCATCTCAAAACAGTCTTCTAAATATCTGTGAATTTTCAGCATTTCTTCTATTAAATACCAGCACTTCAATGTAAATCCTCATGAGGAAGGAGGGCACATAGTTTCAAATGATCTCAGAACGACTATTCTTATATTAAATATACAGGACTGTTAAGCAAAGAAATCATATCTTGTATATGGTATGAGTTCTGGGTGATCTAAACTGTAGTTTTATAAGTTTTGGTTGAATTGAACTGATCTTTTGCTTTCAAATTGTAAATGAGAGTAGGTTTTAAAAGTAAGAAAACATTTACCGAAAACAGAATGAAAGGAATGAGAAAGCCTCAAGCCCGGCTGTGGCCCCTTACCTGACCTCTCTTGGGAAAAAAAAAAAAAAAAAAGGAGAGATGAGCACAGGGCCTGGACACAGCCCTAGGCGAGGATTTCCTGGGGAGTAAACAGCTTCTGCTCTGAACTTGAAATTCCAGCGTCTGTCTTTGAAAGAGGTTCAAACCCACGAATGTCTCCAACATTTCCCGTGGTTTCCTCCAGCAAGCCGGTTCCCTCTCACTTCGATGTCTCTAGTAGAAGCTCAGGTCTCAATTATTCTTCATGTTTCAGTTCAAACTCTGCTTCTTACGGAGGAAGTCTTTATACTGAAGTCTTAGGCATCCCTTTCATGCTCCCTGTGCATGGTTTATATATGTCCAATGATCAAAGGAAATATGATCTTTTGCAGAACTCTGTTTTCTGGAGTTTCTCTTCAAAACAAAGGGACAAACAACCAGCCAACCACCAAACCTGTTTCGTGATCAATAATTTTGAGAAATTTCTGTAGTTTTTACTTTTCTTATACATTATACACACTTGACTATTCAAGACACAATTCAGGGGGAAAAAACCCAACAACAACCTTGTTTTTACCCAATGTTTCCAGAATTAATTGACTGTGAAACATCTCTTTTGAGAAGCATCTGCCTGCAGAATTCTCTGAAACAAGGTTGGGAAATGCTGTCTTATTGTATTGTGATTTGTTTTCTTTGCATAGCTTCTCTGCCAGACTTATAATTATTTGTGTCACCAGTGCTTGGTACAGTGGCTGACACACAGTAGGTCCATAATGAAATTATTTGTTGAATGAAGACATGAGAGAGAAAGGTAATGACTTCCATGTTTAAAGCTTGGGCAGATAATATGCTTATTTATTATTTCATAATAAAACATCCCGAGACTCAATGGGATCTGACAATCAATTTTTTTCTTTTAGCACTCATGGGCTGTTGTCATGTAATTCATGAAAGGCACATTAAAGGTATTTTCATTCTGCAAAATAGGTCTTTGCTGGGATGATGTAAATGTCAGGGTTGCCTGGCATGGGTGGAGGACTCTGTCTAAGATGAGTTCTTCATGCACACGAGTGGCTGAAATAGCATGAGATCTCCCTGGCATGGAAATTCCAGTATTGGTGGACATTTTCTATCATGAGTCAATGTTTGTACCAAGGGTAAGCATTTCCTCCTAAACCAAGTCAGAAGTTAAAGGTTCTATTTTTAAAAATGGCCTAACCTCAGTAATATCAAGTATGCCAATAAATTTGTAACCACGGTTCAAATTGCAACAGAAAGAATGAGAATTTTGATGTGACTCATTAAGAGATTTGGAAGAAGACAGCACTGGCTGAGTGGAGGAGAGTGATACAGTAATCATTTGAGTATAGACTTCAGGAGGATGCACCTGGTGCTCAGGAGAGAGGTAGGGTCAGGGCGAGGGTGAAGGTTGATTCTGTGAGGCCAAATGAGGTTTCCAAGGGAAAACTTGCAGGGAAGGAGAGGAAAGAAGGTTGGATGCAGATTCAGGCAATGGCAATGTGTAAAGGGAAACTGGAGGAGAACAGCAGAAAAGAGCACTGGGACGCTGCACCCCAGGAGAGGAGGAGTGGGAGAGAGTGGTTCTGAAAAGTCCAGACAAGATATGAGGGAAAGGAAGGTCGGCATTGGCACGTACCTTGGAGAGGTCAAATAAGGGGGCGTACAAGGTGACTGTGGGATTTGGCCACTGCAGAATCTTCTAATAAACATATTTCAGTGATGAAAGATGGGCTGAGAAGGGGCAATGGGGACAGTTATTAGGATGGGATTGGCGACAGGAAAGTGCAAGTGGTGCTGAGGGAGGTAATGGGTTGAGGCGGATGGACTCTGGAGAGGGAGCTTCCTTTCTCTACCTACACAGGCCTTTCCTGTGAACACACCAGAGAGTCAGTCACACACCACCTCATTCATAACTGTTAAAAATGTGTAAAAGTCATTGAATGGCAAAAGCTCTTAGAAGCACAAGGCAGCCAGGATGGATCATATAACAGCCCTAACATGTGACACATCACTAGATAAGTCTGAAGCCACAGCCAGGAACAGCTCTGTAATCTGCAAGGGAGTAGCTGTTGTGAGGAGCAAATATACTTCCTCTGTTTGGCATCTGCTGGCTGCTGTGAAAGGCAGCTAGCAAAGTCAGGGTTCCTGAGGGGTGAAGAGGCGTGCTGACTGTAGTGATATGTATACACACAGGGAAGGAATAAGAAGTGATGGGGAGCCTTGTGTCATCATACACATCCTACTAGTCCTGCTGACTGCCTGGCCAGATAAAGGGAGATGGCATTCCACAGGAGAAGCACTTTTTGCTCTATAGTTTTCTGTTTTATGGGATTTGAATATAGTTGCTAGAAAATTTTTGTGGCAGTTGATAAACTGTGATGATATGCCGTTATGAAATGAACTAATATTTGTAGAGCTATAGAACAGTATTTTTTCCTGAGAACAAAGCTTGCGTAACTATAAAGCATTACCAGCACAATTTTATTATTATGTACTGTTAGTATAAGACTATGATTTTATTTTTGAGGGGAATTATTTTTTCTTTATTTTTGCATTTCATAGAGAAGATAAATTTTATATTTTGGATGTTTTAAGAAACATTTCAAAAATAAATAAATTTGTTTAGCCCTTAAGTAAGAGCTACTACTGGAAAACAAAATAAGGATCCAGGTACTCAAAATTCAAGTTTGACAGCTGTGTGGATACATCTATGCCGAGTTGATTTCTTTTACGGCTGATGGATTTGTGTTTTTTTTCTCTGAATGACCAGCCTGAGAGAGCATTCCTTTGGGAAGGCAGCATGCTCAAATGATAGCAATGTGTGTCTGGTAATCCAACCTGAAGACCTAGTGGAAATAATGTCTTTTGTAGGGTCTTGTTATTTGTAAGGAGGGAGGAAGATGCACAGAGAGGGGAGAGAGAGAGAGAGAGAGAGAGAGAGAGAGAGAGAGAGAGAGGAAGAAGAAAGAGGAGGAGGAGAGAGGAGAGGAAAGGAGAGAGACCAAGAAAGAGCAAGTTTAGGTCAGAAGCTGTTTACTTACTACCAAACCCTAGCCTAGGGGTTTGTCCTGGCTCTGTCCTAATCTTTCATTTTTCTTTTTCCTGTGTTTCTTGAGAAAGATGTTCCTAGCCAGGTGAGGAGGTAGAGCAGCCAACTGGGGAGATCTAAGTGGGATCTAACGGAATTATTTATGATTTTATTCCTGTTCCGACAATAAAGTCTTGTCCTCCAAAATCTTTTTCTGATATGGCATTTTGAAAGTTAGGATTCTGGTTTGAGTTATGTGTGAAAAAGTTTGATATAAATCTGTGTCACACTGTGGATTAGGTAGTAAGAAAAAAATTCTATTTCTTACTTTAAGAAGTTGACAGTATATTTCCAATATAATTGAAAACTGCAACCATTTTATATATATATATATATATATATGCATATATGTATACAATGTGCTTGTTAACATGAAGGCATTCTTTTGAAATAAAACTTTTCTGATCAGCAAAGTTGTAGGAAGGAGATTTTTAATGATTGTGGTAGAACAGATGTGACAAATAGTGAATAATAGAGAAAATAAAGAAAAAAAGGTTTATTTATAAAAAATGTTCCAGCCCAGCTGGGTGTGGTGGTACACATCTTCAATCCCAGAACTCAGGAGTCAGAGGCAGGCAGATCTCTGAGTTAGAAGCTAACCTGCTCTACATAGTAATTTCCAGGCCAGCCAGGGATACACAGTGATACCATGTTTCAAACAAAACAAAGAAAATGAAATGAAATGTTCTTTTAGATAAGAATCGACTTTCAAAGTATTTTTAGCCATGAATAATTTGGACAAACTACATCGGAGCATGCCTAGATTTAGGCTCCTGAATACTATCACTGGGCTTTTAGAATACTGTTCTGAGTTGGAGCTCAAGCTGAAAAAGTCATCTACTATATTACAAAGGAATGTTTGGGCCTGTCTGATTATGGATTTACAGATCAGGAAAACATAGTAAGTACAGTGCCCCTCTCCTTCTCCTAAATCCAGGAGATTTAAATTTAATCTCAGGGACAAGCTTTGTGTTCTACATACAGCAGGTGTTCAGTGAATGCTTGTTGTTCACACAGCACATCTGAATTGGTGAGGGCTTTGCTCATCCTAAATTCCTGAGGTGCTTTTCTCTCTGGCTGTTCATGGCCTCTTTGACTTTGGGTTGGGTCTTAGACCTTCTTCAGACTCAACAGGAATGCTTAGAAACCTGCTAGAAACTCTAGCTTGCACGGGGAAATGGCACAGATATACCTGTTTCCTTTAGTTGCTCAGGGAGATTCCACCTGCAGCGCCATGTATCTTTTATCTTAAACAATCAATACAGGTTATATGTCTATGAATATTAGTCCTTAGTAATTTCAAGACTAACATCTTTTAGTTTCCACAAAACATATAAAATCAACTGTGCCTAAACTCAAGTGTGTGATTTTAGAATTAGGTTCTGTGGAATATCATGTTTCTGAAATTCATATTCCTCTTGGTCTGGATACCAGAATTTGGGAGCTTTAGAGTATGAGGTGAGATCTGTTGTAGAAAATAAACATGTCTGTTAAACCCAACTGCTGAGAGAAAGTGTTGCTTGACTGATGTGCCTGGCATGATCAAAAGAAGCACCATATTACTTCTTAGATTTTAAAATTTCACTATTTATTTATTTGTTTGTTTGTTCATTACTGAATGCATGTGTGTGTGTGTGTGTGTGTGTGTGTGTGTGTGTGGAGCCATGGCACATGCGTGGAGGTCAGAAAATAGCTTGTGGGAAATTGATTCTCTCTTTCCACTATATGGGTTCCCAGGATTGAACTCAGATCTTTAGACTTGGTGAAAAGTGCTTTTATCCACTGACCCATCCTGTTGGCCCACCAAAGCACTTTTAATTTTTGATTATTCAGACCAGTGGAAATGAAGTAAAAGGTCAAGGAATGTTTTAGAAGGAAAATGAAATGTCATCTCTCTCTTTCTTTCATCTGTAATCTATTGATTTATCTATTATCTATTCATCCATTTATAAACCAACTCTTCTCTCTCTCTCTCTCTCTCTCCTCTCTAATATAGTATATCTATATATATATATATATATTCCAAATCTGTGTGTATACTGGACACACAAATTCTTGAGACTGAGTGACTCACAGAAAATGTTATATAATTTAGACTTCACATCTATCACCATTTTAAATCTATCACCAATTGTAATGATATTTTACAGGGTGAAGAAAATTGCTTGGTTACCAATGAGATAACTCCCAGTTTTATACTGAATCATATACCAAATGGTGATATCAGATAATATACTTGGTTAATGATCTAAAGAAAGATTTATCTTTGCTCCTATACAATAGTCACTAGCCACATGTGGCTAATACACTTTTGGAACTAAAATTTATTAATTGCAGTTATTTACATTTAAGAAAAATGATTTCAATTATTAGAAAAGTTTTGTGTCTGTTTGAGGCAACTTGAATATATTATTCTGGTGTCTGACTATTATGAACTCTAAATCTAGAACAAATATTTGCTATGAATATTTGGTATTTGAGTTGTTATGTCATATGTATAAAACATGTGTTAGATTTTGAAATAAGTCAAAAAGTAAAAATCTCATTAGTAATTCTTTTACATTGAGTGCACTTTTAAATAATAGATAGAGAGTGTTAAACTAATTGATGGCACTTGTTTCTTTTGAAGTTTTGTAGTATAGCCAATGATAAATTCTTAAAATTATAGGGATGGGGTGATAGCTCAGTTGGTAATGTGCTTGCCTCTCATATATGAAGACCTGAGTGCCATCTACAGAGCCCTTATAAAAACATAAAATGTGGTGGCCTGTGTTTATAATCCCAGGGCTGGGCAGGTAGATGTGGGAGGATCCCAGGCGCTTGCTGGCCAGTCAGGATAGCCCAATTGCTGAACTCTAGTTGAGAGGGACCCTGCCTCAAAGGAGGTGGCTAGTGTTCCTGGGGATGACACTCAAGGTTGTCTGATGTTTTCTATATGCATGAACACACAAACACCCACACACATCTGCACACACATAAATATTCATACATATTCATACCTGAATTAAATAATAAAATTGTATATTTGACTTATACTGCTGTTGGGTCACATCAGAATAAACATGATATAGATTTTAGGAAGAAAAAAATCAATAAAAGTTTAGGGGAAAACTTAGAAATAACTGGGTCGATTTAAAAATTTATTTATTTATTTATTTATTTATTTATTTTTTTAAATTTTTATTTATTTCTGTATGTGTATGAATGTACTGCCTGCATGCAAGTTTGTGCACCCGTGTCGTGCAATGCCGCGGAGGTCAGAAGAGGGTGTCGGATTCCCCTGGAACTGGAGTTCTCCTGGGATTGGAGTTTCAGACGGTTCTCGGCCGCCATGTGGGTGCTGGGGATCGAACCCGGGTCCTCTGTAAGAGCGGTCGGCGCTCTTAACCGCTAGGCCATCTCTCCAGCCCAAAAAAAATTATTTATTTTTTAAAGGGATTCACAATACAAGAGCACAGTTGTTTTCAGATCACATTAACGTTGCTCAGGTTGCCATACAATCAGGTAATTGGCGCTAGCATCCACAGATGAGGGATACCATTCATCGTTTGTTTTTCTGGGACTGTGTTACTTCACTTAGCATGATATCTTCTAGCTCCATCCATTTACCTGCAAAGTTCGTGATATCATCTTTCTTTACTGCTGTATAGAACTCCATTGTGTAGATATACCACATTTTCTCTATCTACTCGTCAGTTGAGGGGCACTTGGGTTGGTTCCAGTTCTTCGCTATTGTGAAGAGAGCTGCAATAAACATGGCTGTGCATGTATCTCTGTGGTAAGATGAGTCTTGTGGGTATATACCCAGGAGTGGTATGGCTAGGTCAGGTGTCAAGCTCATTTTGAGTCTTCCAAGGGACTGGGTCGATTTTGTATTGAAAGGGGAAGAAACATTACCAGCAGAGAGAATACATGCACATGGTACAGGTAGAAGTGTGATATGGTGAGGGGAAAGAACGAATTAATTTGATGCGGAACACTGGGAGGCTAGGTTACAAACTTAAATAAGGCCTCTTGTGAAGCGTGTGGGATGTCAGCTAAGCATCTGAAATTCTATTCCTCAGACAGTGAGGGAACAATAGAAAGCTTCTGTGAAAACAGAATATTTTATGAAGATTATTTTTTATTTTAAAGGATAAATATTGAATAGGCTACCAGGTAGGAGAAATTATTTTGATATATATTGTTTGAGCAGGGCTTGATTTCAATGGGAAACATTATGAATGTTCATATTATTATTATTATTTTAAATATTTTTATTGATTTGTGCATTTCTTTTTTTTCTATTACTCCTTTATTGTTTTCATTTTTTAACAATAAGCAATAATTTATGAGTACAAGCATCCTTCATGTAAAACCAATTTGCAAGCAGTTGTATCCAAACACACACAGCCCAAGGGTCCCACCATCCAGCTGGGGGGCTTGTATGTTCAATCGAGTTGATCAAATAAGTGTCCAGACTATATTGCTGTAGTTTCGCCATTCACCCCAATCGCAGCCCTTACATTCTACCACGCCCCCTCTTCCGCAGATTGTTCCCTAGGCTTAGAAAAGGGGCACAGGTGGATGGGAAGCAAAACAGTCTACTTTCTCTGGAGCTGTTGTCTTGGACTCTGGTCAATTCTGGCTGTTTCCTTTCATGGGCTGACAGTTTGTCCAGGAATAACCTTTCAATCCTACTAATGAAGCACAAGCAATTAGATATATAGGTATTTAAACAGTACTAATTGTTATGGTAGGTTACTTTGGTATAGACACAGATGTTTGGATGGTATGTTAATCCATGAATTACATTTTTT
>VZQC01014560.1:1160534-1182196 GCA_009823505.1 Rhizomys pruinosus
TATATATATATATATTTTACATACATACACATGCATCCTTCGTAACTCTTCTCTGAGGTAGCTGCTGTTGTTGCTGTTATCATTTTATCCTTCAGGAAACTGAAGAATACAGAAGATGAAAAACTGGTTCACCATCACATGGTTAACTGGAATTTGACTTGTACCAAGGGAATGGTTAAGGTGAACTGTAATGAATAGCTTTTTCCTTATTCTTTTCATATTTCTTGGAGGGTGATCAGTGCTCAGACAAGGGAAGGGGACTTCCTTCTCTGTGATCTGTGCCAGTGAGTTTGTGGAAACTCTGAAATGGTGGTCAGGATGTGTTGGCCTCAAATTTAAGTTGCCTGTCTACAAATAACCACTGCGTCCTTGGATTTCTCTCCTTCCTTTCCCTCATTTGCTTCACTTCCTTTTCATCTCTCTCTTTTACTTTCTTTTCTTTTCTTCCCTTCACCTCTCCTTTCCTTTCCCCTTTTCCTCTGTTTTTCCCTTCTCCCCTCATCCTTCCCTTTTATTTTTTTCAGAGTTGCAGACTAGCACAAATATCAATTTCACAATTTATAATCAAGGACCATGATTAGAATTCAAGATTTTATTTTCATTCAACACCTATATAACTTGAGAATAGTCAATGTTTGACCTTTTATTTCTCCTGTAAGTGGTGCTGATGATCATTTGCTACAGGGTCAGAATGAAGATGAAGTGAGTTACATATAAAAAATATGACCAAAGTTCCCTGCAAAGTGTTAAGGTCAGTGACGTTCTTTCTGCAGTGTTCCGTCCTGCCATGGAGCAAGCTTCAGATTTTCTTAGTTTTGTCATCTCTAAGTAGGAATGATAATAAATATGTACATATGGTTACACGATTTTTATTTCATAATGTAGAATAACTTCAGTTTTTTGGCTTTTTGAGACAGGGTCTCCCTGTAGCCCCAGCTGTCCTGGAACTCACTCTGTAGACCAGGCTGGCCTTGAACTCACAAAGATCCACCTGCCTCTGCCTCCTGAGTCCTAGGATTAAAGGCATGCACCACCATGCCCAGCTATGAGTTCAGTACTTTCAAGTTCTTGGATGCAACCATATATATATATGATTTGATGATATGTGCAAACTGTGCATGATGACACAGTAATTCTTTGGATACTTTGGAAATACTGAAAAAAGATCAAGACCAGTTACTCAGTGCTGGCAAGATGGCTCAGTGGGTAAAAGCACTGGTCACACAGGCCTGTAACTGGAACTCCTTTACCAGAACCTGTAGTGGAAAGAAGTAACCAACTCCAGGAAGTTGTCCTCCGACCTCCCTATACACTTTGTCTCAAGCATGCACCCAGGCTCATCATGCATTTCTCTAAAACAATCTCTCAGTCACTCAGTTTCAGTAAAGGAATAATTGAAGTGTGACATGCTCTTGCCCACATCCTACAGTGTTTTGGCAGAATGGGAAGTAGAGCACTGACATTTCAGGGTTCTATGGATTCCTTCAGCCCATAGTCCTGAAGTCTCAAACATCAGGTACCATGAACTCTGAACTGTAAATTGTTACCATATAGAGAGAATTCTCATTTTATTTTATGTGTATATGAATATGTTTAGGCTCATGTGTAGACATATACATGTGTGTCTGAACACTTTTATCACTAGTTAAATGTGGAGTGAAGAGACTAATATCAGGAATTTACTATTAATCATGAAGTCCATACAAATGCCATACAGTTAATATAAATGCTTTCTAATTTTTATGGATGTATGTTGTACAAATTGGCACAATGTGAATTATTTATTATGCTCATGATCTCAGGGCAATTTAGATCATGAAAGGATGATTACCCATTTGTATTATCAAAAATAATTACATATTTTGAATTATGTTATTGAGTGCACTTGGCCATATTTTAACAAAAATTTATTATATGCATAATCATATATATAAGCACAATGCCCATCATTTCATTTTGTTTTAAATAATTTTACAACTTAAAAGTAGTTTAAAATAAATTTTCTTAAGATTTTATTTATTTTTGTATGTGTATGAATGTACTGTCTGCATGCAGGTTTGTGCACCTGTGCCATGCAATGCTGTGGAGGTCAGAGGGGGGCGTGAAATTCCCCTGGAACTGGAGTTAAAGATGGTTTTCAGCCACCATGTGGGTGCTGGGGATTGAACCCAGGTCTTCTGCAAGAGCAGTCGGCGCTCTTAACCCCTAGGCCATCTCTCCAGCCCCTAAAATTAATTTTTTGAGAAATTCACTATTAATCTTTAAAATAAAATTTTATTTAAAAAATTTAAAATAATTTATTTTTTATTGTTTTTTTGTGATTTTTCTTTCTTTCATTTTTTTTTTTTTTTTGTTCTTTTCGAGGCAGGGTCTTCCTTTTAGTCCCAGCTGGCCTGGAGCACACTATGTAGACGAGGCTGGCCTTGAACTCACAGGGATCTGCCTGCCTCTGCCCCCTGAGTGCTGGGATTAAAGGTGTGTGCCACCACACCTGGCATGATTTTCATACAATACAATTTCCCATTTTTGGAATGACAGGAGATGGAGGCTGTTACTTTGTTTGGGTTGTTAAGGAATTCTTTTTTGATTAAGTGAGAGTTGAGTAGAGATCAGTAGGAAGGAGGGAGCAAGGCTTACTTTGAGGAAGAGGAGTTTTAGAGAAAGATAACATCTGGTACAAAGAACATGAGGGCTTTGGTTGCATGTTTCAGGACTAGCAGACAGGTTCATTCTAGAACATGGCCAGAGCTGAATGAAACATACAAAAGAACCAAAGAGAAGAAAAGGTAAGTGTGCCAGACATTGTGGAATCTTATGCCATTTTCTGACTTTGGGTTGAATTTTGAGTAAGGTGGGAATACACTGAATGAAGTTTAATAGAGACTAAACTGAGTATTCATTGTGTTTCAATGTGATACCCCTGGTAATACTTGGATTAGATATTGTGGAACAAAGAGGAGTACCAGTTCTCATGACCCAGGTGAAGATGGCTTCTGCTAGAACTAGCACTGTGGAGGTAAGAGGTCATGAAAGTGTTTGCCTCCTGACTATTGCAGTAGGCTGGAATCAATGCTCATAGATTGGGATTATAACCGAATGTATAGAATGCTTTCACTGTGTTTAGTCTGGACAATGGAAAGATAGGATTGCAGTTTATTGCAATGGGGAGAAATAGAATCAGAACAGATTTTTTTCCCAAGAGATGGAAAGAGTTTTGCTTTGAGCATTTTGAGACTCCTATTAGCCATATAAGGGAAAATGTAGGTAAGCAGTATGCTGTGTGACCATGTGATTCTAGGAAAATACTGAAGTCAGAAATAAAACTTTGCAGTGATTAACAATACTGGAAGAAACTGGATGAGGTCTGCAGAAAGAGCCTCAAGATGTTCCAGCGTATCCAGATCTAGGAGAAGATTGATGAATTATAACTTATTTCTAAAGAAAGAGCCTGAAAAGAAGTTGCCAGTGTGTTAGGGAAGAAAAGTTAAAAATGTAGTGTCTTAGAAGCTAGGTAAAAAAATCTGTTAAAGAGAAGAAGGTGGTCAAGAATCTCAAATATTGCTATTTGGTCAAGTAAGGTGACATGTTCAGTGCATTTAGCAAGTAGTAGCTGCCAGTGACTTTGAAAAGAGCTATTTATCTGGAGAGGTGAATAAAGACTGAAACATAATTCAGGAGGAAATTTTGAAAAAGAAAAACATGGTAGTGATATAGATCCTTGTTTGGGGAGGTTTACATCAAAGAAAGAAGAGAAGTATGGGAGGAGATGGTAAGGCAAGGGGATGTTCAGGTTAGCTGTGCTTATATACAGATGGTAATATTCACTGTGAAGCATGAGAACGGGGTTACTCTGCACTATCATCAGATGAGAGGATGGAGTCTTGTATTGCGTCTTGGATCTGTATCCTTGCGTATAAGGAGAAACAGCTTCATTGACATGAAGATACTGGGTTGAAGAAGCTTATGCTCTCAGGTGATTGGCAACCCTCTTAACAAAGTGTTATCTATGTTCTAAATTTAAAGTGTACATTATATTTTGGTCTTTTTGAGATAGGGTCTCCCTGTAGTCCCAGCTGGCTTGGAACTTGCTGTGTAGACCAAGCTGGCCTTGAACTCACAGAGACTACCTGCCTCTGCCTCAGGAGTACTGAGATTAAAGGCTTTCACCACCATGCCCGCCTTAAAATGTATATTTTTAACATATTAAAACACTCTCATTCTCATTCAGTGTAAAGGAATTTTAAACCAAAGTTGCAGTGAGCAACTGTTTTTCATTCATCATATTGGCAAAGATAAGAGTTTGATGGTGTTCACTGTGCTGGAAGAATGTGGAGAAGTTGTTACTTTCACACATTGCTGAATGTAATTGGCACCACTGATATGGAAAACAGCTTGGCAAATGTTCAATTTACAAATGCAAAATGTTCCTTTGCTAGAAACTCAACTGCCAGTTTATTTTATAAGCATACTTAAATATATGGGGAAATTGTATTTATTTCAAGATTATGTCCTTCAGCACTGTCTGTAATAGGAAAAATAATGACAAGAAACATCAATCATTTGTCGGTGGTTGACTATGTTAAATTGTTTTGCATCCTTAGGACAGGTCTTTAATAGATATAGTGATAACATAGACATAATGAAGCCCTTCAACTACTGATGAGACAAAAATCTCTGAGGAATCTTACTAAGTAGCAAAGATGGGTATAGAATTGGGTGTACAGTGGGTGTCATTTGAGAAAAAAGTAAGCCATTTACAGACACAAATATAGGCTTGTATATGTATAAATGTCTCTGGAAAGTTATAAAATATTTTAAATGTGTTACACCAATGACAGTTCACCAGTTTATTTTTTTTTATTTTTTATTTTTTTTTTATTATTTATTTTTGTATGTGTATGAATGTATTGTTTGCATGCAGGTCTGTGCACCCGTGTCGTGCAATGCCGCGGAGGTCAGAAGAGGGTCTCAGATTCCCCTGGAACTGGAGTTCTCCTGGAATTGGAGTTACAGACGGTTCTTAGCCGCCATGTGGGTGCTGGGGATCGAACCTGGGTCCTCTGCAAGAGCGTCGGTGCTCTTAACCGCTAGGCTATCTCTCCAGCCCCCCACCAGTTTATTTTTAATACAATGACTTGTTTCAAAGAGGAAGTCTTGTATATGAGAACTACATAAGTGAAGTTAAATGTTTGTGATGCCATCACTGTCTAATTAGCAGCTGAACTAGTACGTACGTTTGATGAGTGTACGTGCATATACATGTGTGTATATTTGATATGTGTGCACAGTGTGTGCATGATGTGTGTGTGTGTGCTCATGATGTGTGTGTATGCATGATATATGAGTGTGTGTCCCTATGATTGACATCTGGAGGTGGGATGACAAACTTCGATGACAGTTATGGCTTTTTACTTTGTTGGAGAGAAGATCTCTTTTCTGTTTCTTGCTGCTATGTAGCCAGGCTAGCTGACTCATGGGCTTCCAGCAATTCACTAGTCTCCATCTCCAATCTGCTATAAGAACCCTGAGACTATGTATATGATGTACTGTACCCAGCTTGATAAGGGTTCTGGGATTCAAAGTCAGATCCTTCTGCTTGTGTATAGTAAGCACTTTACCTACTGAACCATCTCTCCAGCTCTGAATATTCAATTTAAGGAGAACTACTAATTTTAAACCTAAAAATTCAATTAAAATATTTTATATTCAAGTGAATATTTTAAAAAATATTTATTATTTTTAAGTTTATTTCAAATAAAATATTTTACATAATATTTCTATTACATTTGTTAAATAGTATGAGTTATATATTAGTATAATTTATTGGACTCAAAACAATTTTCAAAAGTGTACTTGAATATAATTAAATTATGTTAACAGAATGTTGTATACATTGGGAAATTTGCAGTAATCGAAAATTTTTAATACTCATATATTTTTCTTAGATTTTTTTGTTTTTATAGATTATCTATTAGATACCTGATATCTAATATGTACATATGTGTGTGTGTCCACATCATTATTAGAGTTGTATAGAAAATAGGGTGTGCATTTGTTTGAAGAAAGTAGAGTGCAATTCTTCAAAATTATCTGTTTTTTTCATTCAGTTTCATTTATTCCAGATTTTAAGCAAATGAATCCTTGGCTTGTTCTACACATAATTGACCTATACCATGTGGAAGTTATGGCCATTTTGTTTGCTCTTCAATTATAGAAAATTGCCCATGATTTTGCCCTTTATTATATGAGGAACAGAGACTATATAATGAATGTGTCATAACAAA
The DNA here is from genome assembly GCA_009823505.1 of Rhizomys pruinosus. NCBI lineage: Eukaryota > Metazoa > Chordata > Mammalia > Rodentia > Spalacidae > Rhizomys > Rhizomys pruinosus. The sequence continues at coordinate 1,166,819 of VZQC01014560.1, forward strand.
TACATACTGAAATCATACCTGAGAATAATCCTTTTAGATACCTTAAGTTAACCCATGTTAAATATTTGCACATTTTGGAATGTAGGACTCTGTTTTTTAATGTTATCGACTGTAACTTCTAAAAGTTCTACTTGTCAAACTTATTTCTAGGAGTCACCAAATGGTGTTAATTTCAAGCTTTCTAACATACGGTCTTGAAATACTATAGTGGTATCTTTTTTTCAGAACAAAGTAGTAGCTGACAATTCAAAGACATACCTTTAGTGAATGGTGTATTGTTGAGATGAAATACTTGTGAACAAAAGCTGGAAATAACAGGACTGGGAATCAGGTATCCTAGGCTGAGAACAAGAACAGAGGATAGAGATATGGGAAAGTCTAAGGGCTTGAATGACAGCTCAAAGACAAGATGGGATTTCACCCATCTCAAAACATTGCCTTTATGCTCTGCTTTGAAGCACCTGGCTGTCATTCTTGCATTTGAAAGATAGTAAATATTCAACACTTGAGCATATGCATGGGCTTCAATACACTGAAGAGTGATAAAAGTATTCACATTTTACTAGACTTTATTAAATAACTAGATATAAGTTCATGTTTAAGATATATTTTACAAGTTAGTTCTTTACATACATATGCTAAAATAAAATTCCATTTTTCTCCATGAAAGTTGAAAGATTGTGAGACTTATCATCATATCTAATTTAATCAAGCTATTAATTTACCTTGAATGACTAAAATGTATTGCCCAATAACTGTTAAAGCAAGTATAATTCTAGGTGATTAACTTGAAAAATACCCAAAAGAATCTTTTATGTTTTTCCTTTACAACAGTGTTCTTCAGAGAAACTTGTTTGTGGTTATCTGCCTAATGGGAATTAAGATAATTCTAGAGATCTTGACAATTCTAATATTAGAAAAACATTCCTAGACAATCAGACACATATTACTTAAGAAGTGCTTTTGTGAATGAGAGCTAAATATCACTTTACCAGGAATCAAGTGACCAGGGAGACAAAAAATAAAGCAATGCAAAATAAGGAAAAAATTTACAAATTTGAAAGATAACCTAAAGATAACTCAGATACAAATATAATTAAGACACCATGTATGTACTATATATAGTATATGTAAAATGATCAAGGTAAATATGTAAAATGTATATGTAAAATGATCAAGATAAATAAGATAAAATAATATAGATTTAGATGGTTGCTGAGAGAAGTTTGGAGCTGGAGATCATTTCCTTAATCTGCTTATATTTTGATATATTTCTTATTAAATTTCTGATTTAAACCAGGAACATTTGACTAGTTAAATATACATTGAAGAAGGGCAATCTATTGAGTAGTTTTGGCATTTCAGTAGACTAGAAAAAAATCTTACAAATATCATGCATGTAATCCTTGAAATATTTATTTACAGAGTAAATAAATATAAGTATATATAATCATGGGAGTAATCCTCAAAATATTTATGGAAAGAACCTTTGGGGTCTTAAAAATGTCAATACCTGACATGTTCAGATTGTTAAGGGAAAAAGATGATTTTGGCTAATAATTTCGGACATTTTGGTCCTGGTTGTTGGTTGGCTTCATTGATTTGTAGCCCGTAGTGAGACAGCATGTCACAGTGGAAGCATATGTTAGCTAGAGGTGGTGGTGGAGGAAGTGACTTCCCTCTGGGTAACTGTGAGACACAGGGAAAAAAATGAGGAACCATGATCCCAATTATCCTCCTCAAGGGTATGTCCATGATAACCTAACTTCAACCTACTGCTGTCCACTGCTTCTCATCAGAGTCGCAGGCTCAGGACCAAGTCTTCAACACAGCATGTTTTTGTGGGAAAATTCAAGTTCCAAACTATAGCACATTTGCTTTAAGGTAAATTAAGATGAAAGCAACAGAAACAAATCTGCGATGAATTAAAAATCTCCAGCCATTCCTTTTCTGAGTCTATTTCCATTTCAGTGTCTGGACATTCTTGAATGGAATTAGAGTGGAACCTACATATGGGATTAATTTGGAGAGAGACAACCATGTTCTACCTATAGGTTTACTAAATAAGGCTATTATTCTGAGGGCTTGTGGAAGACATGGCTTTTGACACATGTATTTGTAAATGAGAGTAGAAAAGAGCAACTGTTGAGATCTTAGAGTCATTAGCTGTGAGAAATAATCTTGTTAAACATTTACTACCTTGTTTTGATAAGAAAAATAAATGAGGTCCAGAAGGATTAAATAATTCGCTCAAGTATCTAATGCAATGCTGGAGTATAACTTAGGCCTCCTAACTGCTTTCTGCCATAGTGTTTCCTCTGATGGAAGGAAACACTACGCTCTGAAGCAACCAGCATATCTGTCTTTATCCTCACATTTATGGATCATCAACCTGTCTGTGCTGTTGGTATCCCCAATACACCATATTGTCACATTACTCTTTCTAGGGTCTGTTATGAAGATCATTTTCCAATTTGGACTTAAGGAATTTGCCTTGCTGAATTACATATCCAGGAAGCTGACACTGCGAAAGCAGGGTGAGCACAGGACCTCCTGCCATCCATTCATACCCCATTCATATGGAAGACAGTTTTGTTTTCGTGCTTTTATACTCACCTCTCAAGTGGTATGCACCCCATGGCTTCTGTCTTTTCCATTTTATAACTGCCTTTACTGTGTACTGCTTTTTGAATTCCTCACATAGAGTATCCTAATGATATAAGGAAGACATAAAGCTCTGGATTTAATACACATTATCAGAGGAACTATAACAGTAGCAACAACAACAACAACAACAACAACAAAACCAAACAAAGTAAGCCCCAATAAATAAAACAAAACCAACCAACCAACCAACCAACCAGCCCACCAACCAACCAACCAACCAACCAACCAAACACAAGCTAGTTTTAAGGGAACATGCATGATAGATTATACTAATTGTAGATTAAAAACCCAAGTCATGTTCTAGTAGAGTGAAAGTTTGAGGACAATATTCTATCTTACCTGCATATTCTACTCAAACTTCAATTCCCAGATGCGTGTAGTAGCTAACTCAGTTAATTATTGTTTATCCTCATATTATCATTTTAAGAACCAGGCATCTTATGGTGGGCTGAAATTCTCACTGACGACTCAATATTTTTCATACATTTGCCTTTTTAAGTATTTAAAATTAACATGCCAGTAGCATTGGCTTTTCTGCTAGCATAGTTTCATGAGTATTAAGGCATGTATAAAGTCACTGGACTCCCCACCCAAGCCAGGGCCCACATTAGTCAATAGAAGTAATTCCTCAAATACCTTCTTGTGGCTTACCTGACTGTAGTTACCTCCTCTCCTTTCCCAACCCCTGGCAAACACCAGTTACTGCAGTTATGTATATTTGACAATACCCACCAAATAAGTAAAATGATTAATATGCAATCAATTTTAGAGATTGGTCAATATTTTGAGATCACCAGCTTTCTGTAGATGTTATAAAATAAATATATTTCTTTTTTTTTTTTTTTTTTTGGTCTTTTTGAGACAGAATATTCCTTTAGTCTCAGCTATCCTGGAGCTTGCTATGTAGATCAGGCTGGCCTTGAACTCACAGAGATCTGTCTGACTCTGCCTCCCAAGTGCTGGTATTAAAGGCATGCACCACCATGTCTAGCCAGAATAAACATATTTCTTATTTGTTATTTTTTTCCTCTCAGTCCAGCAGCATTTTAAATTTAAGGAAAGATAAATTTTAAAGTTAAGTGTAGATAAGTTCATCTCTTTGAAAGAAATCACAAAAGGGTTAAATATTAGAAGTTTAGGGTCAGATGATTATCAATTGCTGTTTGATTCATTTTGAAAAACAATTGTGCTCATTTTCTTTATCATAATACCTTATATAAAAGCTGTACAATTTAACTCAATCAATTATACATTTTTTAGAAAGGAAAATGATTAGTTTATAATGACTTCTGTTCAAACTGAATAATGATAACTAGGGCGAACCTAATGATAGTTAGAACAACCTTAGTAGGTTGGTGTGATTTTAAAGACTCGCCTAAACCTTCACTTTATTCTGTGGTTCCCCCAATTCCTCATTGATTTAAGTCAGTTTGTTTGAAATACAAATATTGTTATAACTATTGACAATTGGACATTAGTACATTAGAAGTTTTTACTAATTCTTTAGAATGTCTTAGTGAAACATGACATAGAAAGATAAATGTGGTAGAGAAGGGAAGCCAGCTGAGAATACTGTCTCAGAGAGAAACATCATTTTGGTTTGCTATTTTTCTTTGATGAGATCAATAGAAGACCAGTGCGGTCAATGCAGAAGCAGAAGACTAAGAGCAAAGGAAAAGAAACCTAAATGGGGCGGGGGGGATCTGGTTTACTGAGTGTTTACATAGACCAAATTCTGTACCAGACCTTCTTTTCCCTTTGATAGATCATACAGCCATCAAGGGAGTCATAAGTAAGTAACTGCCCAATTGATTATTTTGTCAAATCTTTTCACGAATAAATCTGTCCCTTTTAACCCTTTTCTCATTGAATAAGAATTTATTGATTACTTCCTGCCGTATATCACTTTTACTGAAGACCTTAATTTTTCTTACCATTGTGTTTTCATGCTCCCTGTGCCTTCTCACATGGACTGTGACCTTAGCCATCTTGCTTAGGGTCATAAACAATAGCACATGCGACACATGCAAGGGCTCCAGAAGTACTGATGCAATTTCACTTGCCATTTACGACATTATGTTCGCTCTTGTATCTTTGCCTGGTCATGGGTCAGAGCCTGAAGCAACCTGCTGAAGATATGTGGCATCATATGAAGGAGAGCTGTAGCCAGCTGACCCTGAAGCTGTGCCAGTGCCTCTTCAGTCTAATGTCCACTGCAGTGTATGAAAGAATCCAGTTGTGACCCAGAAAGCTACTCAGCTGACCTGTGGATTTGCAAGCAGTAATAAGCAGTGGCTATTTAAGACACTGCTTTCGGTTGATTTGTAGCACAATGTTGCTGTGGTCATAGACAAGCTGACACATCACTTATTGTGGTAAGTGCCAGGAATTAAGAAATAACGGGGAACGGGCCCTGTCCTCAAGATGTTCATTTTCTGGTGAGCCAGTCAGTAAAATTGGCTCACAGTATTAATCACAAGAATAACAACAGTGTTACTGAAAGAAGAGGAGCTACCTGAGACAGCATGGGAAAAGGAAGGGGGTATTTTAACAGATTTTTGACAGAGGAAGAATTCTTCTCTGAAAGGAGAGAGAAAAAGTTGTGACAAAAGGAAGAATGTATTCAAAGAGAGGAAATCATGTAAAAAGAAAAGCCAAGAAAAACTGTAGGAAGTGGGCTAGAGTGGGTGGTCAGGGAGTGGAAAGGGTGTGGGCACTTTTGCAATCAATTTACTTTTGGAGTACTCAGGACATATTTTAACTGTTTATAATGACTGTAGATTCTTAAAATGTCACTGATTTTGATGACATCCATTTTTTTTTCTGTTTAGTTCCTAATAGCAAATCAGTACTTCTTTTAACAGAAACCTTAGGGCCCCTAGTTTCTAGCTTGGTAATTATTCAGGTACATATGATGTAAGAAGAATAAAGAAGGAAGAAACAGGCAATTGCACAGCAGAGCCTGGCAGGGTAGACAGCTTCCATTAGACTTCTCTCTACTAGTTGGATTGAAAAGTCCCTTAGAGGGAAAGAAACTGAAGATCATGTTTGTAAGTTAGGTTATGTTTTCCTGTGTTAAAATGCAATAAATCACAATATTGGTCTTTAACTCTCAGAGATCCACCTGCCTCTGTCTCTTGAATGCTGGGATTAAAGGTGTGTGCCACCACGCCTGGCAAAGGATTTACAAAGTGGAGGATTTGAGATTACAAAGTGGAGGATTTGAGATTTGAATCCTGGTCCTTGTGGGACAACGTCTGCTTACTTAAACACAGCCATTTGTCTTGGGGATATATAATCTTATATATATATATATATATATTATCTATATATATTGCCACCAAGACCTATTATGATTTTGAGACAGGGTCTCTCTGTAGCCCCAGCTGTCCTGGAACTCACTCTGTAGACCAGGCTGGCCTTAAGCTCACAAAGATCTGCCTGCCTCTGCCTCCCGAGTGCTAGGATTAAAGGCATGTGCCACCATGCCTGGCTGAGGCTTATATTTTTAAAGAGAGTCTTTTTGTTAGTTGTCTTGGTAATGTGGCAGTGTTTTAAATCCATGAGATATAGTTATTAGTTTAATCTATCTCTGCTATTTTCAATGAACTCAGGATGCAAAGAATTTAAACATACAACACTCCCTAACACAATGAACAGTAGCAACAGAAACAAGTCTGGGGAAATGAAAGAGAAAGGGCATTTTCTCTTTTTTGCTAGGTTTTATTATAGTTTAACATGGTAGCTGTTTAGTTCTGTGCAATTGAAAAAATGTATTATATCTGGAGAACGCAGTTTGAGTTGTACAATATTATTTATGTCTATTTAAAAAACATGGTAGCTACCATGTACTTTGGAGTCAAATGCTGACTAAACTATGTGGACTAAATATAGTAAACTAATTTCTTTACTTCCTTTTCTTCTTTTATTTCCTAAGAAGCTGTCTGAAGCAGCATATCAATGATAGAACCTAATAAAATCTTACCTTTGGGCAAGCCTCTTGTATATAAAATCAGAGCCCACAGTGCCAGGGCTTTCTATTAGTACCATCCATTTTGTTAGCATTTTTCCAATTTATCTTGTGTTACTAACTCTCAGCGTACTATGTCTATTGTAAATATTTAAGCATTACTGTTGACATAAAGATAATACTGACAAATTGAGTTAACATTTCTGCTGAGGATTACTGACCATGTGCGACTCAGAACAACTTTGACACCCACACCAAGCCCTATACTCGGCCAAATTGTGTTTAGTCTACAATACAGCACTGTTTCTCAAATTAATTTTTAGCTTTGATTTACACAAAACATGAAACAACCTTTCTTGCATCAATTAATTGTTTGACTTTTCAAATACATTTCCATTTTAACTAGATTATGTCTATTTCAAAGGATAAGAAATGTGTGCAAGATGTCAGTGTCTCCTGCGTCACATCCACCCATCCTGAGGCATCATAGCTGTGTCTTCTTAGGAGGGACAACTTCCACTTTTTTGTAGTTTCACCTGAGACCACTCTCCTATTGCTATATGTCAAGTTGAATAATGTTGCTCATTGCACTTGGCTTTGGCATTAAGTGCACATAAGAATTTATTGAAGAATTAACTGCACATAATTTGGAGAACTTTATTTCATGGAACAACCACACATCCAACAAAAAACCAATTATCGTGTGAAGTGAAAAAGATTATAGCAAAAGGTGAAATTTTCATACATGTTAGTATACTTCTGGTAACTATGAGATTTATTACTTTTTAGTTTTCAAATCACCCCTTTGTATCAATCTTTGCTCCAGATTTATAGTATAGTCATTACCACCATGTACTCAGAGATAAAAATCAGAGATAAAGTTTTATTTAAAATCAGAGATAAAGTTTTATTAAAAGCTGCTGACATTCCCCATATCACTTAATTACTGAGGTATTTTGGAATCTTAGTTCTTTCAGACTCCAATGTGTTAATAAATTAGTATGAACAATTCTTGCTGTTTTCCTTAAACTGAGCTTCCATAGAAATGCTAATACTGTCAGATTGATGTAGTTCAAAACAGACATTAATTTGAGTTATTTCCTTTTTCTTATTTCACTGACTTGTTTGAGAAAGCAGTAACAAAAGCCTGGGTTACATCAGGAAGACAAAATTATATTTTGGTTAAATTGCATCTTCCTTAATTAATTTGCAATTTAATTTCCCTCATTGGTTCATCTCAGAGCCCCAGGACTCTATTTAGAATTATAGCTCACTCAAGAAGAAGAAAGCTATATTATTTGGCTTATTCTTGTGAAATAATTTCTGTATCTACTAGTTTGCTTCTTTTTGTAAGACTGTATGTAAATTCTGCATATCATGTATTGAAGCAATATTTTAGAGGTGCTTGAAAATGTTTAAAGATTACACAGCAAAATGCACTATTAGTAAGTGAAGAGTTTCTGGAGCAACTGAATGCTGCTTTAGGGAAAACCAACTGCAAAGATTTTAAATAAAAATATATGCAATACAAACAAAAATGAAATTTCTTAAAAATTATAAAATGTCTATTCAGCTAAAGAAAGTCTTTTGATATTATCCCCCTAAATATGTTAGATTTTCTTCCAAAGTCTCTTTTCAAACCTGCTATTTCTTTTTCTTATGAAAAACGTAGCAACTACAGGACAAATATAGAACATTTAACTTTAGTAAGAGCTTTATTTATGAAATGTCATATGCATTAGAATGATAAGAATTAAGATGGACTGAAAAGATAAATATGAACTAAGAGATTACAGTTTGAAGTGTCTGGCTAATGAAGTTTCCAGGGAGTGAGTGTGATGGTTATGATTAATCATCAATGGGACAAGATATAGAATCAATGGAGAAGCCAGCTTCTGAACACGCTTTGTGGGGGATTACAATGATTGCATTTATTAAGGTGGAACCATTCTTGGGAGGAGTCATGTATAGAATGGGGAGAGTGAGCTGGGGGCTCTACCATTTATTGCTGTGCTCTTCTAACTGTGAACATAATGCCACCAACTTCTTCAGGCTACTGTTGCTCTGACTTTCCTGCAATCATGGGCCTTGAACTCTGAGCTCCAAACCTCATTTTCTCCTAATTTGCCTTTGCAAGGGCATTTTGTCACAGCAACTGGAAGAGAAACTAAGACAGGGAACAACTTTTTACTTAGTTATTTTTCAAAATTGGTTTAGAGGGTCTTAAAAAATTAGAAAAAGAACTTACATATGATCCAGGTATATGACTACTAGATCTGTGCCTCAGAGAACCAAATGCTTGCTGCAGATACCCGTGTACATCCATGCTTATCACAGCACTAGTCACAATAGCCAAGCTACGGAATCAGACAGGTGAGTGGTTAAAACCCTGGTTAAAAGATATACAAAATAGAGTCTTAACTAGCTGTAAAGAAGAATGAAATTATGTCATTTGCAGGGAAAATTTATAAAACTTAACTATAAATCATAATGGTAATATTGGCCAGACCCAGAAACATAGGTATCACATTTTTATTTCATGTAGAATTGAGAGAAGAAAAAGACACGAAAGTGAAAGGGGGGCTATTTGAGCTATGTAGAGGGAAAGAGGGCAGGAAGACAAGAGAAGGTAATAAAGGGGGTGCATAGGACAAAAACACATTCTCTGCACTATGGAAATGCCTATGCAGTTAAGTTACAGAAATAGAAAATAAGAAATTCAAGTTAGTAGCAACTTGCAAGGAATAATAGTCTTGAGGCCTCAGATGCCTGAGGTTCCAGTTTCATTTCTCCATAGCAAAATCTGTGAGGTCCGAGATGCCTGGGGTTCTAGTTTCATTAATTCCTTGGAGACATCTACAGCTTTCTATGGGGAATCAAATGGCTTTGTTGAGACTCATCAGGCTTTGTGACATCAAATAGCTCTTACAAAACAACAGTGTTCTGAAGAATCAGAAACAGATGGATTGAATTTCCCTTGAAACACAATAGGGTTTAAAAATGATTGGGAAAAAGAATACTGCCAAATCCCCAACTTTTGGAAAAGGGTTTGAGATATTTTTCAGCCTAGTATTGCTGTTGGGCTCATGTATCATATCATAGGGCATTGACAGAGGATCTTGGAGAACCCTACCTGTCCCTGAAATGCCATAATTGAATCAGTTATTCAGATTCTATGATCTGGTATTTAGTGCCTGACCAGGCCATAGACAACACATTCCAAAACAATTATTCTCTCACCTGATACAGATTTCTAGGCTTTCAAAGTGCAAAGAGTGAATGCTGTGAGCAATGTTTTCAAGTCTTAGCATTGAATATACTAATTGTTGGTGTTTCACATTTTTATCTTGGTTTTGAGATTAGAAGGATGACCAAAAAAAAAAAAAGACAATTTCCATGGTCCTGGATAATTGAAATTATTACTGACAAAGTACAGCCATATTGTATGTTGTTTTTAATACCATTACAAGCAAGAATTGTTTTCTATTCGAGCAGTACATGTTCCAGGAAAGAAAAAAGTGAATAAATAAATTCTGATGATTTAGGTGGCTGATAAATGGAATTGGAACAGGAGAAAGTCATGATGTAAGTTTGGTGAACTTGGCTATGTGCTATGTGATACATTGGATCTGGGTGAGGTAATGACACCAGCAGCTAATTTTCCTGAAATATGATTAGTTTCTGAGCACAGTCCATGCACATTCATATGTCATCTCATCCTCTTGGCAACCTATGGAAACATTATTATATACATTGATTTTTTTTCTCATCTTAAATGATTGGTACCAGTAGTTTTTAAGATTTCAAATATTTTCTGATTTTGGAATATTTGTAATACATAATGTGACATCTCTGGGATAGAACTCGAGTCTGAATATGAAATATGCATACCTTCTATGTAATTTCATATGCTATTTTTATGTACTTGTATTTTGAGATAAAGTCAATTGTGAAAATTTTTACTTACGGGGGTCATGTTAAAGTTCAAAATGTTTTAAATTTTGTATGATTTCAGATTTGGGATTTTTTGGAGCAAGAATCCTTTATCTTTACTCTTTTTTTTTCTTTTTTAAAATTTTTTATTTATTTTTTATGTGTATGAATGTACTATCTGCATGTAGGTTTGTGCACCCGTGTTGTGCAGTGCTGTGGAGGTCAGAAGAGGGCGTCGGATTCCCCTGGAACTGGAGTCAAAGGTGGTTCTCAGCCGCCATGTGGGTGCTGGGGATCAAACCCGGGTCCTTTGCAAGAGCAGTCGGTGCTCTTAACCGCTAGGCCATCTCTCCAGCCCCATCTTTACTCTTATACCCATTTTAGAGAAGAAGTTGGTGTTAAACTTGCCTAAGGCTACCCATTTTAGCCAGTCACATTTCTAATTCAAGGCAGTATATTTCCACATTTTGCTATGGAGATATATTTATATAATATGTAGAACTCTAAAGTATAATCATTATTACTCCAGATGTGAACACACCAGAGATGAAAAATAATATATATGCAGAAGGAAACATTCATAGAAATGAAGGGAAAAAAAACTAGGAAAAGATGCAAAGACTTCAAGAGGAGTCTGCTGGGAACCTATGATGAGAAGGCTGCCTAACTTGAGGGGTGGAAGAGAAAAGATGACGGGTTCTATCTCAGATATATTGAATGTGGGACAACTACAAGACATCTATATAGTACAGTAGATAGAAAAGAAAAAACTTTCAGTTTAACATGAATAGGCATGGAGAAGCCTGGGTTGATCTCACAGAGTGAACATAAAGAGTGGAGGTGCAAGGTTAAAATAACAGAGTCTTGGGAGGTGGAGAGATGGCTCATCAGTTAAGAGCACCCACTGTTCTTGCAGAAGGCCTGGGTTTGAATCCCAGCACCCATATGGAAGCTAACAACCATCTGTAACTTCAGTTCCAGGCGATCCAGCACCCTCTTTTGTTCCCTGTGGGCACTGCACACACAGGTACACTTATACACATAGGCATACCATTCATACACATAAAAAAATAAATACTTTTTTTTTAAAAATTAAAAAAAATAACTGAGCCTTAAAAGATGCTAAATAGGGGGCTGGAGAGATGACTCATTGGTCAAGAGCACTGGGTGCTGTTGTAGAAGATCCAGGTTTGAATCCCAGCACCCAGATCATGGCTAAAGACTGTAACTTCAGCTCCAGGAGATTTTTTTTTTTTTTTTTTTTTTTGGTCTTTTCGAGACAGGGTCTCCCTATAGACTCCCTGGTCTACAGAGTGAGTTCCAGCTGTCCTGGAACTCACTCTGTAGACCAGGCTGGCCTTGAACTCACAAAGATCCACCTGCCTCTGCTTCCTGAGTGCTAGGATTAAAGGCGTGCGCCACCACGCCCGGCGCTCCAGTAGATTTTATGCCCTCTTCTGCCTATGCAGGTAATTCATGACGTGGATCCATATACAGGCAAAGCATTGACATATAAAATAAAAAATTAAAATCCAAAAAAGGTGCTAATTATATAACAGCATTGATATTGTTATATAACAGCTTAGAACATGGAGAAATAATAAAGGAAAATATTAAGACTGCTTCATTGCATATAGACGATCTTTTTGAGTAAGAAAATGTTTGATTTTGAAAGAATATTTAATATCTTTCCTTTATTTTTGTCTTTTTTTGAAACAGGGTCTCCCTGTAGCCCCAGCTGTCCTGGAACTCACTATGTAGACCAGGATGGACTTGAACTTACAGAGATCCACCTGTTTCTACCTCTTGAGAGCTGAGATTAAAGGTGTGTACCACCATTCTCCGCAGTATCTTTGCTTTTAAGTATGATTTGCATTATCATGACTTCTTCCAGATGATATTAATTCATCTGATACTTGAATAATTATTTCTTTCTGCTCTTTCCTTTCTAAAGCAGAAAACCATTTCCTACTTGAGTCATCCATTCCTAAAGAAAGTTTATGCAGAAAGTGAAACGTTATGGAATCATCTTTGAAGCATAATTTTTGTCTTATTGTTTGATGTAACACAGAAAAACCACACCACACTCTTGCTAACAGAATGGTGACCACCATGCTATTTTATTAAACCACATACATTTCAGAAACTTTCCTGATCTGTGGAGCAAATAGATATTTTGGTTGATTATATCTAAGAAGGGGATATGCTCAAACAAATAAATAGACCAGTAGGATGCTTTAGAAGAAAAGTCAATACATTTTTATCTGATTCCAGAGACATCTGAGTTTACAATTATATAAATCACAGCAATTTACCTAAAATTTTCTGTTCTTTAGTATTATTGCTAGAACTAAATGAGATGCTCCCATTTGTTTCCTTGTATTCAAAGATACCTATAGCATTTTTTAGTTTTATTGGCTTTGCTTTATTTTGTTTTTGTTTCTTGCCTGGATTTTCTGTTTTTTCTTTCTTTTCCTTTTGGTGTTTTTAGACATGCTTTAAGTCTATGTAGCCCAGGCTAACTTTGAGCTCAAGTTCCTGCTGCCTCTCTTCTCAAGTGTTGGGTTTACAAGTGTGTGTCACTAAGCCTATGATGTGCTAACATCATGACTGAAAATATACTTGATCTCTATCCAGAAACAGATTAGAATTGTGATAAAGAACAGTCTCCTCTACTCTTTCTGAGCTTAGTATTCCTTGTTCCTCACTGTCCTTGCTGTTACATGGTCACAGTGATTCTATAAACCCAAAATCAAAGTTCCTATCAAGCAGTGGCTTGTTTGTTTGTTTGATTATTTGCCATCCTGAGACTTGAACCCAGGGCTTCCTGAGTGCTAGCCAAGACTTCTATCACAGAGATCAAGCCCAAGGCCTTGAGAATCTATTGTGTTAGAACCTGTGCTGAAAACTGGAAAAACAAGGATGTAGTGGGCGTTGGTCCTGCCCTCCGGAGGTCATTCTGTTGGATAACTAAACAGGATGAACATGCATCAAGGGATGCCTGGATAGAAATCCTTGATAAGACAGAACTTAGCATATATGACAGAATACCTAAAATCTGTCTAGGGGGATATTGGGGACAAGGAGGGAGAAGGAGGTCTAGATTTGATTAAAATGTACTATATATGAAATGCACAAAAACTCAATGAAAATTTTAAAAATTAAAAAACTTAAAAGAATTCTTCTCTATTGTTTCTCTCACATGATATCAAATAAGAAGGAAATTGCAGGAGACAGAGACTACAAGTGGTGATTAGAGTGCTTGCAGGAAGACTTCAGATACACATGGACATTGAATACCCTAACACTAATTTCTTTGAGTAAAATGTGATAAGAAATGGTAGGCCAAGTTTACAGAAATCAATAGGGGACATTGATGTACTAAGAAGACTAGCTATGGCAGAAAGATGTTGCTGTCCTTAGAGTTTGTCAGAGAAAGAATGATCTACAATGAGACTTTCCATCAAGTGATACTTGAACAGCCCGGGGACTCTTCCTTTTAAGAATTTCTTGGCTTTAACGATTAAAAAAATCATCCTATTCCATCTCTTCAAAAACATTTTCATAATTGTAGTGCACAAATATATCTTTTGGGTAATGACTGAGTGAATTTGGTATGAAAATGTGTTATTAAAAGGCTGTTACAACAAAGACCTGCTGAGAGATTAAGGAAAAAATTCACTGGCCTGCAACAAGTTTCTATGGTCTTTTAAGTTTTCATTAAATCTACCAATCCACTTTAACATCTCCTATGACAAGCCAAGTCCTCTGTGCTCTTCTTGAGATTACAAGGTTTAAGGAGCTATAGATGTACAGGAGTTTCCATCAAAGCCTAACACAAGATAATGGGGAGACAGAGGTTAATGGTTTGGCTTTCAAGATTGACTTCTTTTAAGCTTCAGATCTTTGGACTGAAAAAGTGCAAGATGGTGTTTATTTGACTTGTCTGTACTGTGAGGTCAGTAAAGCACCCCAAATACCATCTTATTTTTATTTATGAGTTCTGTTTCCTAAAAGTAATAAGACACTCATTCCTTACCCTGAATTGCTAGGAAATGACTGAATGCTTCAAGTGACTAAAGCAAGTTGGAGCTTAGTGACTCATACACTCATGCCATTCATCAATTAAGGCAAGACTGCCTGTCTGCTTATAATTTGGCAAGCAGCATTTTTGTCTTCCAGAAGCACTCAGTGGAATTCTTCCATCAGAAGAGAAGGATGAGGAAAAGTCTTCAGTGAAATTAGTGAGACAAGATATTTGCTTGAATTAGACAGCAGCCACAAAGTTGCTACTTGGATACATTTTCCATGGTGATGCTCGTCATTACATGTAAAGAGTAAAAAATAAATTAGTCTTATTGTGTCTCAGTCCTTAGCTATAAAATAAATAATGGCATTTTGTGTTAGGAGAATAAAACAGATGATGATATCCAAAGAAAATATATGGGAGAAAGTTACTCTATAAATCTAAGTCAGAGATTTCATTTATTGCAATTCTATTTTCGTACCCATGAAACATTTAAGATTCATTATGTTAATAATATTTTCAGATACCCGGGCGCTGGGCCAGAGGGTCCGGAGAGTCCGGCGGCCAGGGCGGCTGCGCCTTTGGGCAGGATACCCAGAAGCCACCTGGGCGAGTAGCTTGGGTTGCTGGGGCCGTGAGGGCGGGACCCGGGCGCTGGGCCAGAGGGTCCGGAGAGTCCGGCGGCCAGGGCGGCTGCGCCTTTGGGCAGGATACCCAGAAGCCACCTGGGCGAGTAGCTTGGGTTGCTGGGGCCTTGAGGGCGGGACCCGGGCGCTGGGCC
>VZQC01014560.1:1186308-1240630 GCA_009823505.1 Rhizomys pruinosus
GGTACAGACAGACATGAAACCTTCTAGTCAAAAACCTTGCAATTCAAATCTTAAAACTAACTATGGGAAAAGATTTGTTTGTTCCAACAGGACAAAATGTCACCAACTTAACGGCTGAGAAAGAAAAGATACAGCTTTGCATTGAGTAGGATGTACCAAAAAGTGGCAACTGAAAGGTTGACCCGTCTGAACACTGAAAGGAAGAAAAGCCTCAGATTGCCATAAACATCGAACCCTTCTGTGGATCCTACATGTAACAACTATCTATAATGAGTCCTAATGAAACTTATACCTTCTAGGTGCAACAAAGGTTTTGATATGACTTTCTTGCCTCCCCCCCCATAGAACAAGGAGAAATATGACGATGATGATGTCATTTTCCAACTGTAAATTGGAGACAACTATTATAGAGGTAATCTCTTATAAAACCGGTAAAAATGCCTTCTTTAATTGACTAATAGACATAAGAACTGTGAAAAGGATTATACTCTGTTCAGAACCAAATATAATACTAAAGTCCTTGGGCTATGCACTTAGGCAAAGTATATTAATGCAGGAGCTCTGACATCAGCAATGGATTGTTCTACCAGGGGGATGTTGGCCAGGGGATCCAAGGCCCCACAAAAGGTAAGGGCTCCTTGCCCCTAAGTTGGGATACCTGCAGGAGGAGAGGCGATAAGACCCTGCTGCCGAAGACCTGACGTTAACATGGGAGGGATGTATTGAGACCGCACATGCAAGGGTACAGATGGCCTCTGGAATGCCAGAGAGTGTTCCCAAAGGCCACTAAACCAATAAAGCAAATACGGGTCTCCCTGAGTCAAGCAAGACTCCACCATCAGCACCAGCTACACTTCACCTGCCTGGAAATACTGTGCAGCAGAGGCAGCCATGTGCCTGTATATCCCAAATCTAATTGGCTGTTGGCTCTCTCCTTGGAGGAATAACCCATGGCTGATGCCACAAGCCTACATCCTCTACAGGTTAGGAGATGTCATAAGCCACAGTAAGACCCTGTTATATTTATCAGGGGGTAAAAATATAATTCATGAATTAACATATCATCCAAACATATGTGTCTATGCCAAAGTAACCTACCATAACTATTAGTGCTGCTTAAATACCTATATATCTAATTGCTTGTGCTTCATTAGTAGGATCGAAAGGTTACTCCTGAACAAACTGTCAGCCCATGAAAGGAAACAGCCAGAATTGACCAGAATCCAAGTCAACAGCTCCAGAGAGAGAGGACAGTTTTACTTCTCATCCACCTGTGCCCCTTTTCTAAGCCTAGGGAACAATCTGCGGAAGAGGGGGCGTGGTAGAATGTAAAGGCTGCGATTGGGGTGAACGGTGAAACTACAGCGATGTAGTCTGGACACTCATTTGATCAACTTGATTGAACAAACAACCTGTCAACCTCCACTGAATGGTGGGACTGTGGGGGTTTGGGCACAACAGTCTATAGATTGGTTTTGCACGAAGGATGCTTATACTCATGGATTATCACTTATAGCTAAAAAATGAAAAAAAATAAACCTGAAAGATGCAGGACAAAAAAAAAAAAATATTTTCAGATTTACTTTCCTCCATAATGTAAATCAGGCCATGCCATTCTGCTGCTTAGAAATTTGCTTCCCGTAGAAACTCTCAATATAGGTCTTCAAGAAGTCAACAAGGCACTGAGTTGTCTGTTCCCTATCTCTCCAGTCTGATTATTGTTTCTCCTGTCTCCTTCTGCTTATAACACTAGTCACATTGGTCTTCCTCTTTCTTAATCTGGTTAAAAGTTTTTCCATTTTAGTGCTTTTGCATGTGTATCCTTATACCTAGGATTCTTTTCTTCATTCTTTTATAAACTTGCCTTTTTATTTTCATGCCTCATCATAGAGTAAGCTTTCCTGCTCATCCAATTTAATGGCATCCTTGAGACGTTCTTTACACTACCTAAAATTAACTTACTATTTATTCTGGGTACTTGTTTATTGACCTGTCTCTTCTATAGGAGGGCATATCCAGGAAAGCATGAATCTTATTTGTCTTGTTCACTGCTGTACATTGTGTAGTTTCTTGACAAATGGCTGTCATTTGGTGGTGTTTGGTAAGTGGTTTAGTTATTGGTTGAGTGAACTGATGTCTCCTAAGTATATAGCAAGTATATAAAATATTATTTTTCCATTGGACTTCGGGACATAGATGATGATAAGTCAAGAAGCTATCCAAAAAGTTCTTCACTGGATGCTGAGTGAAGTCTTTCTTTTTTGATTAATGATATAGGTGATAGCCAAATATCTATTATTTAGAATTAATATATGTAGACTCAATTGCTATGGGACTTTGATGTAGAACAATCCAGTTCTCTCTTAATAGCCTTTGTCTTAGTAGACTCAGAGCTTCGTTTGCTGTGTGTTTTGAAACAGGGGCTCATTATGCAGCCCAGGTCAGTCATTGAAACTCACAACCCTCTTACCTCGGCCTCCCAAGTGCTGGGATTTCTGGTACGTCCAGTTATACTTGGCCTCAGATACTCTACTTTTTCACATACTCTACTTCTGGGAGGTTAAAAGTGTTAATTATCTGCAGGGTTTTTTTCGGGGGGGGTATTTTTGAGACAGAGTCTCCATTTAGTCCCAGATGATCTGGAGCTCACTCTGTAGACCAGGCTGGCCTTGAACTCACAGAGATCTGCCTGCCTCTGCCTCCCAAGTGCTGGGATTAAAGGTGTGTGCCACCACGCCTGGCACAGAAAATTCAGTTTTAAAAAAGGACCAAGTTTAATCTCCATATCTACCATAAATCATACATTATTTTTCTTAACATGATTTTTGGCTTAATGTAATTGTTGGTGACATTAAAGTCTGCACACGGACATAACTATCATTTTATTCTGCTTTGAGAATATGTAATTGACATTAGTGTATCTCCTAAAATTAGCTTTTTAGAGAAGGAATTTTTGTGTTTTTTCTTAATCCAAACTGAAATGCAATTTTTTTTTACTTAGATTTCTGAATCCGATGTAATCTGTGTTTGGTTCATAGAGAACTAAGAAATAGGGGTGATTCAAAACTGGAACTTTCCATGTGGTTTTTGTTCACTGAAGAGGAATCTCTTGGCTAACTTGGGAGAAAAGAATGTTTAACTAAGGAAGTTAGAAATGAATAAAAAACCACTTGAATATGAGAAGCCAGCAATGCTCACTTCTTTAAATTATGAAATGACTTCTGTCAGCTGCGAAGCATCATAACCACACATCACCACTGATTGCACTGTATAGTCTCTGTGGCAGTTCCTTAGAGTTCATATTTGACTCACTTTCTGAAGTTATATGAGTACTCTGTCAGGATGCTGAAGGACTAGAAAGCATCTTCCATTGTCGTCACATGCCTCTCTCCTCCACTTTCTACCAAATTGAATGGTGAATACTAGTACCACTGCTTCAAGTAAATCATTAGATAAAAATCATATTGGGATTGAGAAAATTATTATTTCCTTATGGGAGGTGATGAGTTTTGGATAGAGTTTGTATTTGTGAGGAGCTGGATTTATTCTGGATTTAAAGTAACTGATATTTTAACACTGGCACAATTGAGAATTGACATAAAGTTTTCTAGAAAAGTTTGGAAAATATTTGTGGGCCTCAGAATTATCATGTATAGATAACTTAAATTCTCAATAAGTTTTATGAATGCATTGGCTTGTATAACAAAGACAAGCTGAGATCATTTCTTCTCCACGAAGCTTTATCCAATAATTCCAGTCCATATTGTACTCTCTATTATTTGTACATTTATGAAACCAATTTTGTTTCACAATGATTTTATATTCTTTTGTGTTTCTCTTTGAACATGTAGCCAAGAAACACTAGAAAGTCCCTCTGTCTTCTTGTGTTCATATCTTTGTATGATTTTTCTTCCCTTGAGTGTGGATGCCCACCATGAGTTGCTATTAGCCATTAGAATATGGCCTAGGTACTGGGATGCTACTACCTGGATACATCACATCAAACCTCATCTTGGCTGCAGACCCACCTTCTTGGAGCCACAAGGAAATGAATTTTGCCAATAGCCTGAGTAAATTGAGGAACCAATTCTTCCTCAGTTGCACTTTCACATGAGAAAGAAGCCTAGTTAATATCTTGATTACAGTTTGTGTGACTCCAATTAAAGTAGCCTGTTGAGCCATGACCAGACTCCATGCCTACAGGAAGTGTGAGATGAATGGCATCTGTTGTGGTAATTTGTTACACAGCAAGAGAAAACTAATAAAGTAAGATCATATTTCATAAAGTTGGAAAGGTCCGTAGGATCGAAGTTGGTTGGTTTCTCAGGTGATAATATGGTGTGAATACTTACTAAATTTTTATTATACAACTAGTGAATAATTATTGGCCTTTTTTGATAGAGAACCTGAAATGTTTATCTTTGCATCTCCATTTTTCTGACAGGAGACTGGCACAGCTCTAATGAGATTTGGTGTAAACCACCAAATTGTGACTCACTAATCAAATATGAACCATGCTTGGTTTTATAAATATTTTTTCTTTTTTTTTTTGTAGTGCTGAACCACTGAGCTTCATCATCAGTCTTTATAGCTTTTGAGGTAAGAGAGATTTCTACACGAAGCATTGTATTTTGTTAAAATTCATCTCCTTACCCACACAGCATTCCTCCACCCAG
Organism: Rhizomys pruinosus; assembly: GCA_009823505.1. NCBI lineage: Eukaryota > Metazoa > Chordata > Mammalia > Rodentia > Spalacidae > Rhizomys > Rhizomys pruinosus. The sequence goes on from VZQC01014560.1 coordinate 1,190,985, forward strand.
ATGATTCCTGTATTATCCAAATAGTACCGCTTTATGTTGTAATGCATTCGCTTACTCTATTCCCCTTTTTCCCTAAGACCTCTTTTCTTCTCATGGTCTTCGTTTCAGGGGAGAGAGAGGAGAAGGGAGAGGTAAACACACACAGGTATACACACAAACACAGACATACACACATGTACACATGGACACACACAGAGTATATTCTACATGTGAGAGAAAACATGACATATTTGTCTTTCTGAGTCTGGCTTATTTTGTTGAGAATAATGGTTTCCAGTTTTATCAGTTTTCCTATAAATGTCATGATCTCATTTTTCTTTATATTTGTATAAAATTTCATTATGGATTTCCACTGCATTTTCTTTATCCACTCACCTGCTGAAAGACAGCAAAGTGTGTCCAATTTTTTCTCTATTATAACTATTGTAGCAATAAATATGGATGTAAAAGTATCTTTGTAGTATGCTGACTTAAAAACCTCCAAATATCTATATATCTATATCTAAGGGTCCTATAGTAGTTCTATTTTTAGTTTTTTTAAGAACCCCCATGCTTATTCCACAGTGGATGCACAGGCTTATATTCTCACTGGTAGTGTAGAAAGTTCCACTTCTCCACATCCTTGTCATTGCTTGTTTTTGTGATGATAGGCATTCTAGCTGAAGTTACCTGGAATCTGAAATTAATTTTAACTTGTATCCTGATAACCAAAGATATTGAACACTTCTAAAAGTATTTACTGGTCACTTATGTTTCTCCTTCAGAGAAATGTCTATTCAGTTCACTAGCCCAGTACTTTATTTTTGAAGCTCTTTTTTTATTTGATTTATATTGTATTAGCATAAAAACTGACATGTAAGTCAATGGAACAGAACAGAAGTCCCCAAAATAAGCTCACACAGATATAGCCACCAAAGCCTAAGAAAGGTGTCAAAAATATACATTGGAAAAGGAGAGCCTCTTCAATAACAGCAATGGGAAAACTGGATTTCCACATGGAGTTGAGTGAAATTAGATCTGTGGGCTACTGATTTCTGTATGTTGATATTATATCCTGTTAATTTGCTAAAAGTGTTTATTAGATGTAATAGCCTTCTGGTGGAATCTTATGATCTTTGAAGTATAGGATCATGTCACCTGCAGATCAAGTTTTAATTGATTTTTTTTTTTTTTTGGTCTTTTTGAGACAGGGTCTCCCTTTAGTCTCAGCTGGTCTGGAACTTACTCTGTAGACTAGGCTGGCCTTGAACTCACAAAGATCCGCCTGCCTCTGCCTCCCAAGTGCTAGGATTAAAGGCATGTACCACCACACCCTGCTTTAATTGATTTTTGTGCAGAGTGAAAGACACAGATCTAATTTCACTCAACTCTAATGTATCTAATATATATATTAGATATTAGATATTAATTCTCTGTTAGATGTACAGTTGGCAGATTTTCCCTGTTCTGCAGTCTATGTTTTCACTCTTGTGATTGTTTTCTTTGCTGTGCAGAAACTTTTTAATTTCATGTACTGTAACTGGTCAATTTTTAGGATGGTTTCTTGTGCTACTGGTGTCCCTTTCAGAGTCATTGCCTTTACCAACACCTTCAAATGTGTGCCCTATGTTTTTTTCTAGCAGTTTCATCATTCCATGTCTTACGTTAAGGTGTGATTAATTTTTAATTGATTTTTTTTTGTCTTTTTGAGACAGGGACTCCATTTAGTCTCAGCTGGCCTGGAACTTGCTCTGTAGACCAGGCTGGCCTTGAACTCACAAAGATCCTCCTGCCTCTGCCTCCCAAGTGTTAGGATTAAAGGCATGCACCACCACACCCTGCTTTAATTGATTTTTGTACAGAGTGAAAGACACAGATCTAATTTCACTCAACTCCATGTGGAAATCCAGTTTTCCTATTGTTGTTATTGAAGAGGCTGTCCTTTTCCAATGTATATTTTTGACACCTTTCTTAGGATTTGGTGGCTATATCTGCATGAGCTTATTTTGGGAGCCTCTGTTCCATTCCATTGATCTACATGTCAGTTTTTATGCTAATACAATATAGTAAATGCTACTATAGCTCTGTAGTATAGTTTGAGATCAGGTATTATGAAGCCTCCAGCATTGTTCTTTCTTAAGATTGCTTTGTATTCAGAGTATCTTGTGCTTCCACATGAATTTTAGGACTGCTTTTCCTAATTTTGTGAAGAACATAATAAGGATTTTAAAGGGGATTGTGTTGAATGTGTAGATCACATCCAGGAATATAATAGTTTTTTACCAAATTGAATCTGATATTCAAATGAGCATGGGAGGTATTTCCATCTTCTAGTGATTTATTCACTTTATTTTTCAGCACCTTAAAGTTTTCATTGCAGATGTCTTTTGTGTCCATCACTAGGTCCATTTCTAGGCATTTTATTTTTCAAAAGCTAATTGCAAAAATGGCTTATTCTCTTATATTTTTCTTGGAAAGTTTGGTATTGTTATATAGAAGGGCTACTGATTTCTGTATGTTGATATTATATCCTGTTAATTTGCTAAAAGTCTTTATTAGATCTAATAGCCTTCTGGTGGAATCTTATGATTTTGAAGTATAGGATCATGTCACCTGCAAACAGGGGTACTTGTACTTCTGCCTTTGCTATTTATTTACTCTTTGCTTCTTTCTTTTGTCTCATTGCTGTAGTGCTGACTTAAAGTTTTGAAAAATAACAGTGAAGGAAGCCAGGCCTGACTGGCTCACAGCAGCGGCAAGGTCCAGACCAGCAGAGCTGCAGAGTCCGTGCCACGTCTGGTAGGGGATTGTGGGAAGGAGAAGCCAGGCCTGCCTGGCACACCATCTGCCTGCCTGCTTGGGTCTAAACCCTAAACCCTTGTAGGGTGTGGCTGTCCAGGCTGGGTCACCCTTCCCTCTTGCAACCGGCAGCGGCTCTGGCGCCATAGTGAGTCTTTGTGCAGGGTGCTCAGGTTGGGCCCTTGCTAGCCAAGACCACCTGAAGCACAGGTAAGAGCCTGGCACCACTCCAGACAGGGCTAAGTCATGCATCCACCCCCCCACCCAAACTGGAATTGAGGAAAGAGTATCCAAGTGGATTTTTTTTGAGAACCTTCAGAACAGAAAGGGAAGAGTGACTTAGAGTTCCAATATCCAATATATAACAAAATTGAAAGCCTGAAACCTAGACAAGTCAACACTCCATAAACAAGGAGGAGAAAAAAAAGCCTCGGAAGGAGGCAAGCAAATCAAGCCTTCAACATAGTGAAAAGACATTTGTGATTGGCATCGGAATACAGGCAAAAAAAAAAAAGAAAGGGAAACTCTCATGCCAGGAACAAGGTGAAAGGATAACATGGGAAAGGTGCAGGATCCGAACCAAGCTCTACTAACCCTGTAGGAGACAGCTACAGTGGGATCCCTCTGGAGTTGACCCAAGAAACAGATCTTAGAGGAATAAGTGCAGACCTATGCAGAGAAATTAAAGAAAATAAAGAAGAAGTCAGAGGACTAAGGAGAGAGAATGAAAAACTCAAAAAGGACCTAGAGGGATACAATGACAAATATTGGAAAGAACTGAAGGAAGAGAATGACAAACTCCAGAAAGAACTAGAGGGAGAAAAAAACAAACTCCGGAAGGAAGTAGAAACACTGAAAAAGGAAGCCAACCAGCAAAGTAAGGAGCACCAAGAAGAGAGTGAGAAGCTCAAAAAGGAAATGGAAATACTAAAGAAAACACATGATGAAATGAAAAAGGAATTAGAACACTCATCCAATCAAGAAGAAAGGAAAGGAAAAAGCCTCAGAAATAGAATGGAGGAAGCAGAACAAAGATTTTCAGACCCGGAATATAACACAGAACAACTAAAAAGCTAAAATAAAGATTATGAAAAATTTAAAAATAAACAAAAGTGGAACAACCAGGAAATATGGGACCCTATGAAGAGATCAAACCTCCGCATCATAGGAATAGAGGAAGAAAAATCTCAAGAGAATAGTATTGATCAGATCTTCAACAGAATAATAGATGAAAATTTCCCCAAACTAAAATTAGACAAACCCATACAAATACAAGAAGCACATAGAACTCCAAATAGATAAGATCAGAAAAGAAACTCCCCATGAAATATCATAGTTAAAATAAATGCTAGACGCCCCAAACAAAGACAAAATTCTGAAGGCTACAAAAGAAAAACAAGTCACATACAAAGGGAAACCCATCAGAATTAGAACTGGCTTCTCGGCACAAACCATGAAAGCAAGAAGAACATGGAGCAAAGCATTCCCAGCGCTAAAGGACTATGAATGCCTACCCAGAATACTATACCCAGCAAAATGTCAATTATAGTTGACGGAGAGAGAAAAATCTTCCATGACATAAACAAGATGATAGAATACATGTCCAGAAAACCAACTCTTCTGAAAATACTTGAAGCAATTCAAAGGGCAGAAGAGAGGAGCAACTATCCCCAAGCACCTAGGAAAAGAATTAAAAAAACCATAACCGTAGGAGTAAAATCAGAGGCTGTAAGTCTAAATGGATAATAAAGTGAAAGGAAGCAGCATCCATCTTTCAATTATAACCTTAAATACTAATGGACTAAACTCCCCAATCATTATACATTCTTACCAATATTGCTTTGAACTCTACTTGATCAGTCATTAGAATAGTTACTAATTTTACATACAACTAGTTTTTTGTCTTCCCCTCATTTGCTCAATTGACTTCTACACTGGATAGTTTCAGTTGTCGACTCTGACATACCTAGGAAGAGGTAATTTCAATAGGAGAAATGCCTCTATTTGGACTGGCCTGTGGGAATGTCTGTGAGGCATTTTCCTGACTTTTGAGTAATACAGGAAGTCCCAGCCCACTGTAGGTGATGCTATCCCTGGGAAAGTGGTCCTGGGTTGTGTAAGAAAGCAGGCTGAGCACAGGCATATGAGCAAGTGAAAGCAGAATTGATCCATGGTCTGTACCTCAGGTCCTGCCTTGGGTTCACTCAAGGATGAACTATGATTGAGGTACGTAAGCCAAATAAACCCTTTACTCCCAGGGTTGGTTTTCGTCAGAGTGTTTTTATCACTGGAATAGAAAGTAAACTAGGACAGAAATTAGTACCAGGATCACAGGATATTGCTGCGAAGGACATGAATATGTTGCTCTGGGGAAGGATTGTGGAAGTGTTTGGAACTTTGGGTGGGGGAATAACTATTGAGTGCTTGGAGTTTAGTGAGGTGTTCTGTGAGAGATGGAGAAATGTAGATGATGGAGGCCTGGCTGATGAAGTTCCATGGGAGCAAAGACTTAAGGGCTGTTTGTCTGATATTTTGAATTTAGAATCTGTGCTTTCTTGTCAGCTGAGGTGAAAAATCAGGTGTGAATAATATAGACCAGCATCATTGATGTGAAATTTTCTGGGAAGTATTTCCTCAAGGTCAGCACACAGAAGATGTGGTCCAGCAGGGTCCCAGTTCTACATCTCAATCTGGAAGCAGGACTTGGTAATGTAGGAGAGTCTTTCAGGTAGTACTACTCTTAGCAGCATGAAAGCTAAGGAATTGAAGGGGTCATGGAAGGATTCTGAGGTTTGTCACCAGGAGAGTCCAGGAGAAGCCAGTGGTGAAGTTGCAGTCTCAGTTGCAGTGGAAAACCCAGGATTGAAGCAGTCATGGAGAGAATCTGAGGCTTGGTACCCTGAGGAGCCAGGGGAGGCCACTGGTGAAATTTTAGCCTTAGTTTCATTGAAGACTCCAGGATATAGTGGGGATTCGTGGAATGTAGGACAGTGACCAAAGACAGTGGTAAGTGTGGAGTGGAACTGGCCTGAGCCTATGAGACAAGCTTGTATAAGAAAGTAGGCTGGGGCTGGAGAGATGATTAGTGATTAAGAGCATCAGTTGGTCTTGCAGAGAGCACCAGGACTTGATTCCAAGCACCCACATTGTGGCTAACAACCGTCCATAAATCTAGTTTGGGAATCTGATGTCTTCTTTTGACTCCATAGGCATTGCATGACAATGGGTGGACTATTTATAGACATTCAGGCAATATACTCATACACATAAACTGTAAAGAAAGGAAGAGCCAGGTGTGGTGGTGCATGCCTTTAATCCTAGCACTTGGGAGGCAGGGGCAGGCAGATCTTTGTGAGTTCAAGGCCAGCCTGGTCTACAGAGTGAATTCCAGGACAGCTGGGACTATAGGAAGACCCTGTCTTGAAAAGACCAAAAAAAAAAAAAAAAAAAAAAAAGAAAGAAAGAAAGAAAAAGAAAGAAAGCAGGCTAAGCACAGGTCAGAGGAGCAAGTTAGTAAGCAGCATAATTCCGTGGTCTGTGCTTCAGTTCCTACCTCCAAGTTCCTGCCCCAAAGTCCTGCCCTGGTTCTACTCCATAATGAACTGTAGGCTGTTAGGTGAAATAAACTCTTTCCTCCCTAGGGTGCTTTTGGTTGGTGTAAGAAAGTAACTAGGACAGCTTCCATCCTCTTAGTCTGTGTTTGCCAGAGAGATGTGTTCTTTAGAGACAACAGATATTTTGATCTAGTATTTATTTATTTATTTATTGATTGATTGATTGTTATTTTTAAGTCAGGGTCTCCCTTTAGTCCCAGCTGGCCTAGAGCTCATTCTGTAGACCAGGCTGGCCTTGAACTCACAGAGATCCACCTGCCTTTGCCTCCCAAGTGCTAGGATTAATTTCTATCAGTGTAAACTTTAGGTTGCTTTCTTGTGAGCCAGTCTGCAATCCTTTGATTGGGCCATTTACATTTAAGCCTCTTATTGAGGAATATTTATGAATTACTCTGAATGTATTGACTGTTTGGACTACCATTTGTTATTTACTTTCTCTTTTATTAGTATTGGTGGTTTGCTGGCTTACTTCTTAGCTTTCCTTTGTTTCTTTGTCTAGTGAAATTTATCCTTTCCTGTGCTCTTGTGATTCCTCCTGTGTGTACAGTGCTCTTTTGCATATCTTCTGCAGTGATGACCTAGTGGCCATGAAGTGCCTTTGTTCTTGTCTGAAATGTCCTTTAATTATCAATTTAAAAAGATACTTTTCTGGTTATAGTGATCTTGGGTTGGCAGCTACTTACATTCAGGGTTTGAAATATGCCATTCCATGATTTCTTGACTTTTGAGAGTTAGAATGAAGGATCTGATATTATTATGCAAAGTTTGCTTTTCAGGTGAGTTGTTCTCTTATAGCATTTAATATTGTTTGTTTGCTATTTATGTTTGATAACGAGTAAAATATGCTGTGGAGAGGTTCTCCTCTGGTAATGTCCATTTGGGGTTCTAAACACTGCTGTGTTTAGATGCCCATTTCTCTAGATTTAGCAAAACTTTTTTTGTCTTTTTGAGATAGAGTTTCCTTTTAGTCTCAGCTGTCCTGGAGCTCACTATGTAGACCAGGCTGGCCTTGAACTCACAGAGATCTACCTCCCTCTGCCTCCCAAGTGCTGGGATTAAAGATGTGTACCACCATGCCTGGATAGATTTAGCAAAATTTTATTGAGCTTTTGTACATTTCATTCAACATTTCTTAATCAAATTTAGACCTGTTCTCCACCCATGCCCCCCCTCATCAGAGTTCATGCACTCTGCCATACATGGTAAGTCCCATCTTGCATCTTTTTCTCAGTCTTTTTTAACTTTTTTAATGAGAAGTTTACAGTTTTGGTCAGTACTTTGAACAAGTTGTTTTTGTAGTTGTCGTTCCCTTTAATGTTGTATTACTCCAAAATATGCATATATGTATATATATATATATATATATATATATATACACACACACAAACAAACAAACACGTTCCATACATATACCAAAATTACAAACTCTGAAAACTCTAGGTTAATTCCAAAACAAATTTAGAGTGGAACTCTTCACCAGTGACCCATCAGACAAAGGTTTAACCTCTAAAAGTCTCTTTTTTTATGTTTAGGGGTTCACATTTTTTTCTTTTAATTTTATATTACTCTAAAATATGAATATATACCTTCTGCCCATATACATTAATTCCCATGTCTTAAAGTAAGTGGTAAGTTATTTCTTTTTTAAAAATTTTATTTATTTATTTATGTGTATGAATGTACTGTCTGCATGTAGGTTTGTGCACCCGTGTCGTGCAAAGCTGCGTAGGTCAGAAGAGGGTGTCGGATTCCCCTGGAACTGGAGTTCTCCTGGAATTGGAGTTACGGACGGTTCTCAGCCGCCATGTGGGTGCTGGGGATTGAACCCAACTCCTCTGCAAGAGCAGTGGGTGCTCTTAACCGCTAGGCCATCTCTCCAGCCCCAGTGGTAAGTTATTTCTAGGGCTCATTAAGAGATTCACATTATAACATCACAGTTGCTTTCAGATAGAAAGAAATATAACAATAACATTGCTCAGCTTTTCTTTCAATTGGGGGATTTGGTACTAGCATCCACAAATGAGGGAAACCATTTCATGTTTGTTTTTCTGGGACTGTGTTATTTCACTTAGCATAATGTCTTCTAGTTCCACCCATTTACCTGCAAAGCTCATGATGTTATCTTTCTTTACTGCTGCATAGAACTCCATTGTGTAGATGTAGCACACTTTTGTTATCATCAGTTGAGGGGCATTTGGGTGGTTCCAGCTCTTCGCTATTGTGAAAAAAGCTGCAGTACACAGAGATGTGCATGTATCTTTGCAGCAGGATTAGTCTTGTGGGTATATATCCAGGAGTGGTATGGCTGGGTCAGGTGGTGTGTTGGATAGCTTTAGTGTCAACTTGACACACTTGGGTTGAGAGAGTCTCAATTGGGGAATTGGCTCCATTGGATTGGCCTGTGGCCACATCTATGGAGTATTGTCTTGATTGTTGAGCAGTGTGGGAGGGCCCAGCCCACAATGAGTGGTGCCACCCTGGGCAGGTTGTTGTATACCGTATAAGAAGGCAGGCTGGGCATGAGCCAGGGGAGCAAGCCAGTGAACAGCATTACTCCATGGCCTGTGCTTCAGCTCCTGCCTCCAGGTTCCTGCCCTGAGTTTCTGACTTGGGCTCCCTAAGTGATGAACTGTGATCCAGGAGATGTGAGCTGAATAAACCCTTTCCTCCCCAAGTTGGTGTTGGTCAGAGTGTTTTGTCACAGTAATGGAAGACAAACTAGAACAGGTGGTAAGCTCATTTTGAGTCTTTTAAGGATTCTCCACACTGCTTTCCACAGCGGTTGTATGAGTTTACATTCCCACCAGCAGTGGATGAGTGTTTCCCTTTCCCCACAACCTCTCCAGCATTTGATGTCTCTTGTTTTCTTGATCTTAGCTAGTCTTATTGGAGTGAGATGATATCTTAGAGTGGCTTTAATTTGCATTTCCTTAATTATTAATGATGTTGAACACTTTTTTTTTTTAAATTTATTTCTGTATGTGTATGACTGTACTGATTGCATGCAGGTTTGTGCACCCGTGTTGTGGGAAGTCAGAAGAGGGTGTCGGATTCCCTTGGAACTGGAGTTCTCCTGGAATTGGAGTTTCAGACGGTTCTCGGCCGCCATGTGGGTGCTGGGGATCGAACCCGGGTCCTCTGTAAGAGCGGTCGGCGCTCTTAACCTCTAGGCCATCTCTCCAGCCCCCTGTTGAACACTTTTTAAGATGTTTCTCAGCCATCTTTACCTTCCTCATTGGTGAAGTCTCTGTTCAGCTGTTTACTCCATCTTTTGAGTGAGTCATTTGTTTTCTTACTTCTTTGTTTTTTGAGTAGTTTATATATTCTGGATGTTAATGCTCTGTCATATGTATCACTGGTAAAGATCTTTTCCCACTCTGGGTTTTCTCTTCACTTCCTTGATTGTTTCTTTTTTTAGCAATTTTTTTTGTGATAATTTCCTTGAATAGATTCTTTGTGCATTGCTCTATATTATCTCCTTTCTTGTCTTATTTTTTAAACAATTAAAAAAAATTTTTTTAATTTATTTATTTCTGTATGTGTATGAATGTACTGTCTGCATGCAGGTCTGTGCACCCTTTCTTGTCTTATTAACTGTTACCATTTTATATTAATTTAGGGAAATTTAAAATTATAATAATTGAGTTAAACATTTTAAAAATAAATTCTCAGTCTTTAATGTTTTGCTTTGTTTCACTATTTGTCTTTTTTCAGTTGTTCTTTATACACATTCACCTCTTGCTTTAGGTCTCTTTATTTTCTATAAGGAGTCACCATCATTTCTTTTTTTAAATTTTATTTATTTTTGTATGTGTATGAATGTACTGTCTGCATGTAGGTTTGTACACCCGTGTCATGCAATGCCTTGGAGGTCAGAAGAGGGTCTCGGTTTCCCCTGGAACTGGAGTTCTCTTGGAATTGGAGTTACAGACAGTTCTTAGCTGCCATGTGGGTGCTGGGGATCAAACCCGGGTCCTCTGCAAGAGCAGTCGGTGCTCTTAACTGCTAGGCCATCTCTCCAGCCGTACGGAGTCACCATCATTTCTATTGCATAAACTTTTCCTGAGGTTCTGGAGATGGTAACTTGATTATCTTCTTAACAATGCTTGGAAGACCAGCTGCTCAAACCATCATGAAAATCTATTACTCAGTACAATCTTCACCCATCCTGAATTTGTTTTTTCTTGAGAGAGAGCACCTATTTATTCTTATTTAGTTATTCACTTGATTATCATTTCATTGAGGATGGCAGACCATTGCAGAATAGGTCTTCTGTCCCCCTGAGGGACATTGATAAGGTGTGTCAAACAACTCTGGTATTAACTGTGACTGTCTGCCATATCCATTTTACCATATTTGCTTTTGTTTTAGAGAGATTTTTAAATCTGGTATGGTCTTTAAAACAAAATGATGTCATTGTGTTCCAACATATCTACATGTTTTGGGGCTCATTCTGCCTTAACTTTAATGTACTTTCTTGTTATGTGAATTGTGATGATTAAGAAAAAATAGAGTTCTGAGTTAAAAAAAAAAACATTACTGGGACTTTGTTCCCTATTTCTCTACAGATACAACACTTTAAGTTTTGTGTTTTACACTTTCATTTCCTTATATGGTGAATAATATCTTCATGGATTTGAATTTTAACACATTAGACAGTAAACTTGGGACATAATTAAAATGCTCTATATTTTAGTTTCTTTATATGCACGATGTGATTATGTTAGCACCTAGCCTGTCAAGTTGTATTTATTTTTCAATTAGAAAGTATTTTAACTGATTTTTTTTGTAAATTTAATATCCCTCTCATATCTGAACCCCCTTTATTAAGTTCCCACCAAATTTCTATCCACATTTATATATGTGTATTTTCATCCCTAAACAAGACTGAATCTTTCCTTCCCAATAGCCATATGTTGTTAATGGTTCCTTAGGAAGAATTTTTATTGAAGTTTTGTGCATTTCATACATCATTTCTCAGTGTAGTTTAGATTCATTCCTTCCCCCATCCCACCTGAGTACCTGCATTCTGCCATACCTGCCTTGTGTCGTTTTCTGAGTCTTTTTTTTTTTTTAATGAAATTTGGATAGGACTAAGTTTCCATGTGGGGGATGATGTTTGAGGTGGAAACTAGACCTCTTTGGGGTGTTATTCTTTTTTAAAAATCTTTTATTGAAGTTTTCTGCATTTCATATACGACTTCTCACTTCAACCCAGACTCATTTTCCATTCCATGACCCCCGCCCCTCCCAAGTTCATGCAGTCTGCCATACATGTCCTGTTTCCCCTTCTGATTCTTTTCAAAGTCTTTCAAAGCAGAAGCTTATTTTTTTGGGGGAAGAACTCTACTGCTTCAGTCATTTCCCTGTCCCAGTTCTTTTGTTGTTGTTCCCTCCGATCCATATTGTTTCAACATATGCATTTATGTATGTCATACATGTACTAAAATCATGTCATCTGAAATAAACTGTATGTTATTTCCAAATCATATTTCTGGATTCACATTTTTCCCTTTTAATTTTATATTGCTCTAAAATATGCAAACATACCCTCCACCCTTGTACCAAAATTATAAAGTCTGGAAATAGGTAGTAGGTTAATTCTAGAGCCTTTTTTTTTTTTTTTTTATTTATTTATTTATGTGTATGAATGTACTGTCTGCATGCAGGTCTGTGCACCCGTGTCGTGCAATGCCGCGGAGGTCAGAAGAGGGTCTCGGATTCCCCTGGAACTGGAGTTCTCCTGGAATTGGAGTTACAGACGGTTCTTAGCCGCCATGTGGGTGCTGGGGATCGAACCCGGGTCCTCTGCAAGAGCGTCGGTGCTCTTAACCGCTAGGCTATCTCTCCAGCCCAATTCTAGAGCCTTTTAAGGGATTCACATTCTAAGAGCACAGTTGCTTTTAGATAGAGAGAAATATAACATTAATGTTACTTAGTTTGCCTTACTTGATGTTAGCATCCACAAATGAGGGATACAATTCATCGTTTGTTTTTCTGGGACTGTGTTATCTCACAGCATAAAATCTTCTAGTTCTGTCCATTTACCTCATGATGTCATCTTTCTTTACCACTGCATAGAACTCTATTGTGTAGATGTACCACATTTTCTCTATCCACTTGTTGGTTGAGGAACATTTGGGTTGGTTCCAATTCTTTGCTATTGTGAAGAGACTGCAATAAACATGGCTGTACATGTATCTCTGTGGTAGGATGAGTCTTGTGGGTATATACCCAGGAGTGGTATGACTGGGTCAGGTGGTAGGCTCATTTTGAGTCTTTTTAAGGGTTCTCCACACTGCTTTCATAGTGGTTGTACAAGTTTATATTCCCACCAGCAGTGGATGAGTGTTCCCCTTTCCCCACATCCTCTCCAGCATTTGGTATCATTTGTTTTCTTGATCCTAGCCAGTCTTATTGGAGTGAGATGACATCTTATTATTATTATTACTTTTTGGTCTTTTTGAGATAGGGTCTCCCTGTAGCCCCAGCTGTCCTGGAACTTGCTCTGTAGACCAGGCTGGCCTTGAACTCACAAAGATCTGCCTGCCTCTGCTTCCCGAGTGCTAGGATTAAAGGCGTGTGCCACCATGCCCGGCTTGTGAGATGACATCTTAAAGTGGTTTTAATTTGCATATCCTTAATTATTAACAATGTTGAACAATTTTTAAGATGTTTCTCAGCCATTTTCACTTCCTCACTTGTGAAGTCTCTGTTCATCTCTTTACTCCATCTCTTGAGTGAGTCATTTGCTTTCTTACTTCTTTGTTTTTTGAGACTTTTTAAAGTTTTTCAAAGCAGAGGATTATTATTTTGGGGAGAACTTTACTGTTTTATTCGGTTCTTTGTTCCAATTCTTTTGTTGTTGTTGTTCCCATATGTTGGAGCAATACAAATTGGAGGGTTTGTTTTTTTTTTTTTATCCACTTTCTCATGTTTATGTATGGCCTGAGCTTATGTGGGACATGTCAGTCACTCAAGCAATGCATGACCAAGTCCCATCAAGTTGTTTTGATAACTATCACTGTACATGATGTACCTAGGAGAGTGCCTGAGCTTAGTCCACAGTCACTCTATTTCCATGAACCACTGTCCTTATTTCCTAATCATCACACTCAACTGTGTAGAATGATTATGCCTCATGCAATATTATATAATTATTAGTGATTATGACAAAAGTAAATAAAACAGAAATTATTTTACCTGAGGGAATATAAAGGATAGATAGAAGAACTTGGTAGCACATTTACTAGAAAGAACAGGAAATAAAAATATAAGATTTTTTTGCTTAATGGAGAAAGTCCATCTTGCTCTTATTTCAAGAACAACAACAACAACAACAACAACAACAACAACCTAAAATCAAATATCCCTTTGGGAAGCTCAAGTTATTAATAGTTGAAAGTCAATTTGGGTTTTCCTTTTGAAAATATTTGATGTCCACTTGTTTTCATTACAATTACACAACATGCCATTTCTTTGGTTTCTACCAACAATGGGAAAATAGGGCTATTCTCTGATATCTCTGCTCCACATCAGTTCTTTCCCGTTTTCCTTTATTAGTAGTTTGTAGTAAACTCATCAAATAACATCTTTATTGGTTTGCCACCACTAGTATTGTTACATTTGTTTTTATTTTTATACAGCAAGATTCGTGTGTTCCACATTCATTTGTTATAGTAAATTTCCTGTTGTCTGGGGGATGTCTTTGTAGATTTTCTAATGTTAATTTTTCATGATGAAGATGATGTAAATTTTCCTCTCTTCTTTACCAAGTAAGAAATAGTCTCAATCTGAGACAGTCCACTTTAATGACTAGGTTATTTGTAGACTCTGGGTTTAATGTTACTTTTAGTACATATGGGATGATTACTCGTGTTTATATGATTAATAGATTTTTGCTTAAGAATGATTAATAATATTACATGAATGTAATGAGTAAACTGTCATAGTTAATTTCTATTGCTATAATAAAACATTGACCAAAAGCAACTTAGGGTGGAAAGGGTTTATTTTAGCTTATGGTTCCCAGGTGGCAATCTGTTACTGAGAGAAGTCAGGGTAGAAACTGAAGGCAGGGCAGGAACCTGGAGGCAGGAGCTGAAGTACAAACCATGGAACTATGCTGCTTACTGGTTGATCCCCTGGCATGTGCTCAGCCTGCTTTCTTTTTTAATATTTTTTATTGATGTTTTGCATATTTCATACATCATTTCTCAGTTCAATTTAGACACATTCTCCTTTCCATGCCCCCACCCCACCCCTGTTCCTGAATTCTGCCATACATGTCTTGCATCTTTCAGTCTTTTTTTTCACATTTTTCCCCTTTAATTTTATATTACTTCAAAATATGCATACATATCCTCCACCCATATACCAATATTATAAAATCTGAACATAAGTGGTAGGTTAATTCTCAAGCCCATTAAGGGATTCACCTTTTGCCCATACTGCTGCTTTCATATAAAAAAGAAATATAGAGGATGCTAAGTTTGCATTGCAACTAGGGATTTGGTGCTAGCATCCACAAATGAGGGACACCATACATCGTTTGTTTTTCTGGGACTGTGTTACTTCACTTAACATAATGTCTTCTAGTTCCATCCATTTACCTGCAAAGTTCATGATGTCCTCTTTCTTTACTGCTGCATAGAACTCCATTGTGTATATGTACCACATTTTCTGTATCCATTCCTTGGTTGAGGGACATTTGGGTTGCTTCCAGCTTTTTGTTATTGTGAAGAGAGCTGCAATAAACATAGATGTGCACGTGTTTTTGTGAAAGGATGAGTCTTGTGGGTATATACCCAGGAGTGGTATGACTGGGTTAGGTGGTAGGCTCATTTTCAGTCTTTTAAGAGTTCTCCACACTGTTTTCCATAGGGGTTGCACGAGTTTGCATTCCCACCAGCAGTGGATGAGTGTTCCCCTTTCTCCACAACCTCTCCAGTATTTGTTGTCATTTGTTTTCCTAATCTTGGCCATTCTTACTGGTGTAAGGTTAAATATTAAACTGGTTTTAATTTGCATCTCCTTAATTATTAGCATTGAACACTTTCTGAGATGTTTCTCAGCCATCTTCACTTATTCATTTGTGAATTCTCTATTCACCTCTTTACTCCATCTTTTGATAGTGTCTTTTTTTCTTGTTTCTTTGGTTTTTGAGTAATTTATGTATTCTGGATGTTAATGCTCTATCTGATGTATCACTGGTGAAGGTTTCCTCCCACTCTATGGGCTTTCTATTCACTTTGTTGATTGTTTCTTTTGCTGTACAGGAGCTTTTTAGTTTAATGAGGTCTCATTTGTCTATTGTTGACCTTGTTTCCAATGTGGCAGCTGTCTGATTTATAAAGTATTTTCCTACACCTATGTCTTGTAGTTTACTACCAACATTTTTCTATAATTTTCAGAGTTTCTGGTTTCACACTGAGGTCTTTGGTCCATTTGGAGTTGATTTTTGTGCATGGTGAAAGGTAGGGGTTCAGCTTCATCTTTCTACAGGTGGCAATCCAGTTTTGCCAGCACCATTTGCTGAAGATGCTGTCTTTCCTCCATTGGGTCTTCTTGGCCCCCTTGTCAAATATGAGGTTCAGCCTGCTTTCTTATACAAACTAAAACTGCCTGTTCAGGGATGACCCCATTGACAGAGGGTTGGGCAATCTCACACCACTCAACAATCAAGCAAATAACTCACAGACATGCCACAAGGCCAATCAGATGGAGGAAATGCCTTAGATGAGTTTTCCTTTTCCTGGGCATGTCAAGTTGATAGCAAAGCTATCCAGCATATATACTAAAAGTGTAATAAAATCCATAGCTATATATTTGAATTATAATCAGAAACTACATTTGATTACCATTCTATTCTTACTTCTCTAATATGTTTATTAGTATATTTCTTTTAACTTTAGAAAGGTTTTACAGATACTAGATGCTTAGATATATGTGAATCTGACAAATTCATTAACAGAAAAGTTAAAGAACAAAAATAAGAATTGAATCAGAGAAATAGAAATTATGAAAAATTCTTGGTAAGAATAATTGTTGTGTTGAAATGTTAAAGTCTGCTCTGAGCTTCCTAATAAATGAAGCATAAAGGTATTCTGAAGAGACAAATATTTTTCTTATGACATATTCTGAGAGGAATTTGCTATGCAGACTTATTCAGATATATTTATAGAAGCAGTAATTTTGTAGAACACAGAGAAATAGTCGTTATATAGCTGTTCCCATCTCCTCTTTGTTAAGAAAAAAATTACTAAAATGTTACATACATAGAGGAAAAGACATACAATTGCATATCATAAGTAGAAAGCTCGTGGCATTATCACAATGTGAAGATACCTATGTAACCAGCTCCCAGACCATGAAAGCATAGACACAAGCAGATCAGAAAAGTACTCCCTTGTCACCATGGTCTACCTTCCCAAAGGAAGAGTTTGAAGTGTATCCACCCATTAACTTTTCATATGTTTGAACTTGTATAAAAGGATTCAGGGTTTGGATGATAGTCTGGCATGAAGAAATAATTCAAAGCCTGTTCTACAGGAGGAAATCCATGCCCAGAACTATAAACCCAATCAAAAAACCCATGAGTGTGGAGATCATAGGCCCTACAGGGAAGCTTATTACTGTTGTTTAAGCAAATTGAAATGGCTTCAGCCTGTCTTTTAAATATTTACGTTTATACCTATAGACAAAGGCTGGTTTCAGCCTTAATCAAAGAAGCCTTTTTTTCCCAGTGAATGTAGAGATTCATGGCTGGTCAAGGGACTAAGAGTAAGTGATGGTTGAGTGCTCATCCTAAAGAAGACATTTATATTACCCTCTCTCAGGGTCAGGGGACATGGAAAAACAGTGGGAGGGAAGAATGTACATCAGAAGAAAAGGAGAAGGGCTACAACGTGCCATCTTCTGGGAATGACACAGCCATTACAGTCATAAGTGGATAAGGTTGCCTGCAGTGGACCTCTACAGGACTGCATTTGTTGAGAACTAGACATGGATGTGGCAAAGGCTCATGGTGCCCCATCCATCATTGTTGAAATATTGCTACTTGTAGATTCTGAGATAGGAGGGCTCAGTGCCTTACCAGGCTCTAATGAATAGTGCCAAATTCATAGACGGCCCTGGTTAAACTCAGTAGGTCACAAAATAAAACAAAAAGACATGATGCTGGGACAAGGACTTGCAGGGAGAAGAGGAGGATGATAGGTGTGGGAGAGTGATAGAAGAAGGTAGGAGGCAAGAGTTATTAGAATGTATTATATGCTGGCATCAAATTGTCAAAGAACAAATTTAATTCATATGAAAGGATTCACAGTACAGAACTAGCATCTGACTTCTTTTTCTCAATATTATGTTTATGATAATCATTCATGTTTTCTAGTGTAGTCTTCAGATCCTTATATTTTATTGTCATGTAGCTTTACATATCTGACTATGACACTATTCATTCTAATGATAGGGAATTTGGATTCCATTTGGTGTTGTTATTACGAGCGGTTCTGATACAAGTTTTTAAGATGTCTTTTGGTGAGTTAAGTCCACAGCTCTGGTGGGTATGTATCTAAGAGTGGAACTGCTGCTCCAAAGGATATTGATATGTTCAGTTTTAATAGAAACTGCCAGGCATTCTGTTCAGTCTCACCCCTGTCAGCACTGTATGAGAGTTCTATTTGCTTCATGTTCTTGATAACAATTATTATTGAATTTTTTTAAGTTGGAAACTTTGGAAATCATGTGAAGTAGTATGCTATTAGGCTTTTAGTTTTCATTTCTCTGATGTCAAAAGAAGTCATTTTCCATACTTTCATAGGCCTTTTAGATGTTGTCTTTTGTTAAGTGTCTATTCAAATATTGAGCCTAGGCCCACTGAAGAATCCTAAAACAAAGGAGCTCTGCAGTCATGACTGGAAAACAAAGCAGTTTTGACACATGATATCAAAACATGAAGTCACATTTTATTTTCAAAATTAGAATGGCTAATATAAATTACTATCTAGCAGATGGCCCATGTTGCTGTGCTATAGGGTTTGCTTGGTTAAATTACTAAATTGACAACAAATTCTGACAACATACCAACAAAGAATGATTGAGGTTTGGAACAAAAAATATAACTCTTCAAAGGGCCTGCAAGATAAAATGGCTGAAAATATGTTACTGATATTAATTTGTCTATGGAATGGAGTAACTTTTGTTTTACTATCATCTGACTAAATACTGAAAATGCTCTTCTAAAACAAACAATAATTTTGGTACAGGTGATCTGGAGATACTGAAATAGCCTGAGTCTATGCCTATAGCTTATTAAAGTTAAAAGTCATGTGGAAATTTGAAGGGTTATTGCCATCCGCTGTCACTTGCTTTCTGTTCCCTGCCTTCTAGTGGCTATTGTGCTTTTAGATGGAATAAGTTGACGCAGGTACACAAAAGACTGCTTGGTATCTAGGAAGCAAAATTTGATTTTTGTTATCATTGTTATTAAAGCTTATCATTTCTTGGTCTGGCTGCTGGGGCTTAAAGTTGGGCAGTTTGTGAACTTTCTTTCTGGTTGGCCTCTTGTAGGAAAGGAAGTGTCTGGTATATGAGATAATACTGAATCTTGGGGCTGGAGAGAAGGCTCAGCAGTTAAGAGCACTGACCTCTTTGCAGAGGGCTTGGGTTCTATTCCCAGCACCCACATGGCAGCTAAGAACCATCTTAGGCTGGGCATGGTGGTGCATACCTTTAGTACCAGCACTGGGGAGGCAGAGGGAGGTAGATCTCTGTGAGTTCAAGGCCAGCCTGGTCTACATAGCAAGCTGAGGCCAGTTGGGACTAAAGGGAGACCCTGTTTCAAAAAGACCAAAAAAAAAAAAAAAAAAAAAGAAATACTGAATCTGTTCTGGGAAATGTTGCCAATAAAAATGTTTACCTTTAACAGTATTTATTATCTTATAGACTAAATGCTTTGCTATGTTGTTAATTATTTCAAAAGTATAAAACTTGTTTTCTCAACAAATCTGTGACATACCCATGAATCCATTGAATTTAACATTTGTTTTATTTATTTATTGTATTATTTATTTATTTATTTATTTATTTATTTATTTTTTACTATTGTCAGAACCTGGAATGGTATTAGATTTATATCAAGCATTGAAATGTGTCAATTTAAAATATTAAAAATGTATTTACCAAAGATATTCTTGTCAGAATGACAAAATGTTGACCCTTATGTAAAGAATTAGTTTCTTTCTTCCAGAACTCATTGGATCTCACATTTAACATGTCTAAACTAATCATTGGTCATGTTAAAAAATTCCAGAAAATACATTCTACCACTCCTCCTCTTCTACAAGTTGTTCCCTAGGCTTTGGGAAAGGGGCACAAGTGGGTGAGAAGCAAAACAGTCTATTTTCTCTGGAGATGTCATTTTGGACTCTTGTCTGTTTGGGTTGTTCCCCTTCATGGGTTGACAGCTTATCCAGGGGTACCTTTTTAATCCTACTAACAAAGCACATGCAATTAGATGTACAGGCATTTAAACAGTACTAATTATTATGGCAAGCTAAGCTGTGAGCATAGACACAGATGTTTGGATGGTATGCTAATCCAGAAACTGTGGTTTCTCTATAAAGGGTGACAAGTTCTTATTGTGGCTTATATCATCTCCTAACCACTAGAGGACATAAGCTTGTGGCATCAGCTGTGAATTATTCCTCCAAGGAGAGAGCTAATAGCCAATTAGATTTGGGATATATATAGACACATGGCTGCCACTGTTGCACAGTATCTCCAGGCAGTTGAGGTGTAGCTGATACTGACAGAGAAGTCTTGCTTGACTCAAGGAGACCAGTATTTTGCTTTATTGCTTTAGTGGCCTTTGGTAACACTCTCTGGCCTTTTGTACTTTAGCAAGTGACGTATCAAAACATTTTTTTCATGCTTACACCAGGTCTTCAACAACAGGGACTTACTGCCTTTCTCCTTGCATATATCCCACTTATAGGCAAAAGGCCTTTATAATTTTGGGGGCTTGGATCCCCTAGCCAACATCTTCTAGGGAGAATAATCCCTTGCTGATATCAGAGCTCTCCTGTACTAATATATTTTGCTTAATTACACAGCTTATAAAGACTTTACTATTGAATTTGGCTCTAAATAGAGAATTATCCTTTCACAATTCCTATGTCTATCAGTCACTTAAAAAAGGGTAGTTATATCTGTTGTATAAGAAATTACCACTATAACAGTTGGGTCTAATTTATGGTTAGGGAATGACTTCATTACTGTCATGTTTTTCTTTTTCCTATAAAGGGGAGAGGTAGGACGGTTTCTCAGCATCTGGAAGGTAAACTTCAATAGGGCCCATTATAAACAGTTAACACAAATAGAATTCAGAGATATGCTCAGGAGGTGTGGTAGAATGTTAGGGCTGTGGAGAGATTGGGGTGAATTGTGAGACTACAGTAATATAGACTGGACTCTTATTTGATCAACATGCTTGTGCATACAAGCTTCTCCAATTGGACTATGGGAACCTTGGGTTGTTCAAAATTTGGACATAGATAGTTGCAAATTGGTTTTACATGAATGTTACTTACATTCATTGCTTATGCTTAATAAATAAAAAAAAAGAAAAACATGTTTGGCAGAATGCATGAGCTCTGGTGGGGTGGGAGGCAGGGAGGGGGCAGTGTCTAGATTTGATTTGTAATGTAATTTTGTATGAAATGCACAGAACTTCAATAAAACATTGGCAAAAAATTCCAGAAAATAGAACTGATCATGAGAGAATAAGAGTAGATCCTTTTCATTTTCAATATATTACCATTCCTCTTTAAAAAAAAATCTCTAAACATGAGGGGAAATGTGCTTTCAAATAGAAAAATGGTAAAAGAAAACCTAGTAATAATTTTCAGATTTTTTGCTCATAGAAACTTTAATGAGACAGAAACATATTTCATTTGCTTGTGACCAATATTTTTACAACTGGAAGTTTTTCTTTCTTTCTTTTTTTCTTTCTTTCTTTCTTTCTTTCTTTCTTTCTCTTTCTTTCTTTCTTTTTTTTTTTTTTTGTCTTTTTGAGACAGGGTGTTCTTATAGCCCCAGCTGTTCTGGAACTTACTCTGTAGACCAGGCTGGCATTGAACTCACAAAGATCTGCCTGCCTCTACCTCCTGAGTGCTGGGATTAAAGGTGTGCACCACCACGCCTGGCGATTTTTTTTTTAAGTTATTAGAACACAAAATATTTTTTTTTTGTCTTTTTGAGACAGGGTGTTCTTATAGCCCCAGCTGTTCTGGAACTTACTCTGTAGACCAGGCTGGCATTGAACTCACAAAGATCTGCCTGCCTCTACCTCCTGAGTGCTGGGATTAAAGGCGTACGCCACCACGCCCGACAAAACTGGAAGTTTTCTATTTTAGGTTGTACTAGTTATTTTGAGTTAATGCCAAAACCCAATGCTCACCTAATGGCTATACAAAAAGTTAAACAAGTGTGGTGTTTGTTTCTGCCTGAGGCATTAGCTGAGTCAGGCTCTGTGACAGCCTTGTGAGTTCCCCTGCTTTCTGCAAATTCACATGACAGACAGTCAGCATTGAGGGGAAGAATGGAGTTACAGCTTAGCGGAGAAAAAAAAATGATATGTAGACTATTTAACTCCAAAATGCCACTGCGTGTAGTGATGTAATTCAGGGTGAAAATTCCCTTCCAGAACCAAGAAGAAATCCAGGTAGCCCCCTACCCCAATGACTGTAGTGATAGATGCTCAGTTTGTCTCTATAGAATGTTAGATCAGAGCCCATGACAGCTAGGTGGGTTGAAAATTACAAGGATTTTGTAGAGAGTGTACTGTTTACATAAGCCCTAATATATAGTATTTCCAGGATGTTGAGCCTAAGATGTACTAATTCATTAAGATGGATTGAAAATATCAATATTTTAGGTTCACTTATAAAGTGGAATGATGTAAGGTTTAGATTACTAATTTTACAAGTTCTAGAAGCTGACACTGGAATGAGGCATGAATAGTCCTTACTGTGTCACTCTTTGAGTAACTAGTTTAAGTAATGACACCTGGAAATATTTCCATCATATACTTTTTTTAGTCATCCAACAAAAATTTTAGGTGCCTACTCTGTGTAATCAAAGACTGTGCATTCTACATGTTGTAGTAAGGAATGAGTTTACTGTGATCATATTAATCATAAGGAAAAAATCATTCTGTTAGTTGCATGAAGAAACTAACCTTTCTGTATTATAAAAAGTTTTATTAAATTAAACATATGTGTTTAAATGTAATCAAAGACTTCTATGCTTACTCTAACAAGAAATTGTTATTAGAAGAAATCAGACCGAGTGAATTCCTAGCCCAGGTAGAAGAATTGAGTAGTTTACAGAGCAGCAGAAAAATTAATGAAGATTGATGACTTAGACTTCATAGGCCTATGGAAAAGAATCCCCTTTCAAAGCCCAGGGGATATCATGGAGTTAGTTATATACCAGAGATGGACAGTTCACCCAAGAGAATGTGTCAGTCATTGTATTAATCACTTTTCTGTTCCTGTGACAGAAAGACCACGACCAAGAAACTTATGAAAGGAAGATTTTATTTGAGCTTATGGTTGGTGGTTCCAGGGGAATTCGGGTCCATCATGGTGAGGAGGTGTGGTAGCAGGAGGTGCAGGAGAAGAAAGCTGAGGATTACATCTTCAAGCAGGCACAGGAAGCAGAGACTGGAAATAGACAAGGCTTTTTGATCTCTCTAAGCCTGTGCCTAGTGACATGCTTCCTCCAGCATGGCCACAGTTTATAAGATCTCCCCAAACCACCACCAACTGGGAACAAAATGTCAAAATACTTGGAGCCTATGGAAGACATTCTCATTCAAACCACCACAGTCATACTTTAAAATGAATTCTGAAATGGGGTAGCATCACAATGAAAAATGTTTTCACTCAGATGATAGCACCCTAAGAAGGATGTAAGAGTATTTTATCTACTTTTTATCTGTAGCAGCATTTCAACTTATCTGACACCTAGCTACAAAAGAAAGATAATTCAGAAATAATGCCTTGTCCCAGTATAGGAATGTATGGCATTATGTATCTGTCCTCCTTCCCTGGATCTTCAATCATAGAGTATATATTATTTCAGAGAGCTAACAGGAACAGAGCCATCTACTGGCAGCTGACCTGACTTTTAGTCATGTGAAATGTATGTGGTCAGGGAGTTCAATTTGTTACTCAATTATTTAATTATTATAATAAAGGGCAAGTTAATATGGTATCCAAACACTGCAGTATTCACTGTGAAACATTATGCAAAGGTGAGAGAAACAAATTCTATGGTGTTATATATAGACTCTCATTTATTCCTTTATATTTTAACAATTTTGATTCTTTGGGAATTTCATACACTCTATTTTATTATATTCAGACCTATCCTCCATGTCCTGTCAGATCTTCCCCCACCTCTCTAACCATGCTCCCACTTCATGGTCTCTATTATTTTTTAAGGCCTATCAAGTCTAAGTTGTGTTCTCCAATCAATAGCTCTTGGGTGTGGGTCCATTCCATGGAGCCTGGTCAAAAAACCTTGTGTCACACCCTTAAAAAAACACTTCCTCTCCCAGCAGCTATCAACTGAATATAAGATCTCTTATGGACTGTGAGGAAATACTTGCTCAGTATTGCTTGTTTTGGGAATACTCCCTTCAGTTAAAGGTTATGTATTTAATCACTTGTGTTTGTATTTATTTTTCCTCTTGATGTAATAAGTCATTAGTCTTAATGAAGTTTATTCTTAATTTAAGGAGACAGAGACTTCAAAGAAAAGAGGGTGGGGTTCTAAGTGAATGAGATGAGATGGCCAACTTGATAAAAAAAACCCAGCAAAACAGTTTAGGAAAATATCAACATGTGTTGCACAATCGATCACTGAGAACATGTCAATAAGAGTGAAGCTATCTTGAACACATCCAAACATAGCTGAAAGAAATAGGAAGATTTGTAAAATTCTTAAATGTAAGCTATATCTGAAAACAAAGCAGATGGTAAGGCTTCTTGTGATTGAAAATTTGTGCAAATCACAATAAAGCAAAATATTTCTTGTGCTAGGATATTTTCAGTCCTAAAATTTAGCATCTGGAATTATTTTTAAAGGACCATACTATTAAATCTTTGGAAATAGAGAATTTTCTTTCTAATGGGAAATCTGTATTTGATTGTAAAGATGGAACATTATGTCCTTGGCCTGGCTGCTTTTGAATTGTAAGCTTAACATATAGTAGAGGCCAGATTCCAGTAAATTTATTTCAGGCGTGAAAGCCTGGAGGAATAAATGCATACATGCGAACAGAGGAGTGTAATACTGTGATATCTGCTTCTATCATAATGAATTCCATATAAGCAACACCAGCAGACTTCTCGCCTCATTGTTAGGATACTGCAATCACAACACAAGAGATGGCTGCAATTAGCCATTGGCAAATCAAGCTCTGTAAGGACAGAGATGCAAAATAGCTCAGTGGCAAGTTTACACATCAAAGCAGTCTGCCCAGGGACAGCATTTTGCTTTTTCAGTTAAAAAATCATGTAGTGCTCTTAGAAAACATGAATCTGTGGCTCATTCCAATATGAATTGAAGACTCATGTCTTTCCAAGAAGAATCTTCCAAACCTTCAATGCCAGATGGGGACGACTGAGATATCCAGCTTGTGGACTAAACAGCCTCATCAGAATATAGACTGCCGTTGTTGGACTACCTGGGATGTATCATGGAGGCCAGTACAGGGGGATCAAGAGAGGATGAATGCTTACTGGACTTTATTTGGGGGACCATGGGAGGGAAAGACCACAATGTAGAGCAAAAGTGCAGGATTGATGGCTGTTTGGGATTGCCAAGGAGGAAACTTTGAGCACTTCCTTAAGGAAAACATGACACCTTTTAGGAAAAAAAATACTCCAACTCAAGTGATATGTGTATGTATGTGTGTATGTATTTATGTATATATGTATATATTTATGTATATATAACTATGTATGTATATATATATGTATATATACCGTTGCAATACAAGTCGGAGAGAACAACAACAAAAGAACTGAAAAAAAAAAACTCTGGAAAGACTCAGAAAAAGATGCAGGACATGTATGGCAGAGTGCAGGGTCTCGGGTGGGTTGGGGGGGGCATGGAAAGGGAAGTGAGTCTAAATTCAGACATTTTCCTGCAAAGCTCATGATGTCCTCTTTCTTTACTGCTGCATAGAACTCCATTGTGTAGATGTACCACATTTTCTCTATCCACTCATCAGTTGAGGGGCATTTGGGTTGGTTCCAGCTCCTTGCTATTGTGAAGAGAGCTGAAATAAACATGGCCATGCATGTATTTCTGCAGTAAGATGAGTCTTGAGGGTACATGCCTAGGAGTGGTATGGCTGGGTTGGGTAGCAAGTTCATTCCAAGTCTTCCAAGGATTCTCCACACTGCTTTCCATAGTGGCTGCATGAGTTTAGATTCCCACTAGCAGTGGCTGAGTGTTCCCCTTTCCCCACAACCTCTCCAGCACTTGGTATCATTTGTTTTCTTGATCCTAGCCAGTCTTATTAGAATAAGATGATATCTTAAAGTGGCTTTGATTTGTATTTCCTTAATGATTAGTGATGTTGAACACTTCTTAAGGTGTTTCTCAGACATCTCTAATTCCTCACTTGTGAAGTCTCTGTTCAGCTCTTTGCTCCATCTACTGAGTGGGTCATTTGTTTTCTTCTTTGTTTTTTGAGTAGTTTATATATTCTGGAAATCAAAGCTTTGTCAGATGTTTCTGCTGTGAAGGTTTCCTCCCACTCTGTGGGATTTCTCTTCACTTCCTTGATTGTTTCTTTTGATGTACAGAAGCTTTTGAGTTTAATGAGGTCCCGTTTCTCAATTGTCGACCTTAATTCTTGTGCAGCTGCTGTCTGATTTAGGAAGTCTTTTCCTATGCCTATGTCTTGTAGTCTGCTGCCAACTTTTTCTTCTATCACCTTCAGAGTTTGGGGTTTCACGTTGAGGTCTTTAATCCATCTGGAGTTGACTTTTGTACAGGGCGAGAGGTAGGGGTTTAATTTCATTCTTCTACAAGTGGTGATCCAGTTTTGCCAACACCACTTGCTGAAGATGCTGTCTTTTCTCCATTGTGTCTTCTTGGCCCCCTTGTCAAATATGAAATGGCTGAAATTGTATGTGATCAGGTTTGGATCTTCGGTTTTGTTCCATTGGCCAACAGGTCTGTTTTGGGGCCAGTACCAGGCTGTTTTTATGACTATAACCCTGTAGTATAGTTTGAAGTCTGGTATAGAGATCCCCCCTGTGTAGCTCTTTTCACTCAGGGTTGTTTTGGCTATTCGGGGTCTTTTGTTTTTCCAAATGAATTTAAGGACTTTTTTTTTTTTTTTCCAAGCCTGTGAAGAAACTCTTGGGGATTTTGATTGGGATTACCTTAAATCTATACAAGAGTTTCGGTAGAATGGACATTTTTACAATGTTAATTTTCCCAATCCATGAGCATGGGAGGTTTTTCCATCTTCTGATATGTTCTTCAATTTCTTTCTTTAAAGGTTTAAAAATTTTGTTGTAGAAATCTTTGGTGTCTTTGGTTAGGTTTGTTCCTAGGTATTTTATTGTTTTTGAGGCTATTGTGAATGGGAAGGTCTCTTTGAATTCTTTCTCCAGTTGCTTGTTCTTTGTGTAAAGAAAGGGCATTGATTTTTTTTTTTTAGGTTAATTTTGTATCCTGCCACTTTGCTGAAGCTGTTAATCGTTTCTAGGAGTTTTCTGGTGGAGTTTTAAGCATCCCTTCCTGCGCTTCAGCTGGTCTCAGGAGATCTCAGATCTGATAACTAATTTTTGATAGGTGTCATTTTAAGCTTAGAAATGTAAGTTTGTTCATCTTGAAGAAATGTTTGTCATGCTTTTTATAGAGGATACCTTTCTTTTGAAATACCATATGCACATTTTAGAGTTAGGTATCATGGAATCTTAATCTCTGGCACTGAGAAAAAACAGACGATCAAGTAATTTGTCCAAAATCATTCAGATAGAAAATATTAATGTTTGTCACATGGAGCAGAAATAGAAAAACAATTTTAAAGTTCCAAAAATGTTAAAAATTTAGATAGTTTTATCAGAGACTTTGCTCCAAAAGATTTTCAAAGTCATTCATCGACCTCCAGATAAGACTGACTGAATATTTTTGTCGCACAAAATCTAGTCAGAAATTACAGAAACTCAATTATCTTATCTGAGGGTCCCATACAAAAGAATATGAAACAAAATTAGAAAGACCATTTTAAATGCTTAAGCGAAATACAAATCTTACAGCAAGTTAGAATGTTTAATGGCTGTGATAACATTTCCTTATATGATGAAACTAGACAACATCACTCTAGAAGTACTTGGCATTGCAAGACTTTTAAATTTACTTTGTTGCAAGAAACAATCAAATCAAAACTCAAGAATTGACTTTCCAGGGTTGTCTTCCTATTTTATGCTCAGCTAAGGAGCAAACCTATTTCCCCTGCCATGTAAGGCAAGGTATTTGCAGGTTCCAGAGTTCCAGACAATTTTTTTTTGCAGGATGGCATTATTTAGGATGCCATAATTATCAAGTTAACTTCCTTGCTTTATAAGTTACCATGATTTCTCTGAAGGAGTGGATATGGTCTTCCCTCCCCCACCAAAAGATGAAAATCTTTGTACAATTGAGCAATTTATGAGATTAGACATATGCTGAAACAAGAAACTCTAATAAAGTAAAAGACATGAGTTGGGATGGGGTTGGATTCTAGAATTAAGAATTTAAAACAATGCATTAATAAATCCACACTAAAGAAAAATAACAATGGATACTATAATTGAGAAATAAGTCAATATTAACTATTCTTAGCTATGCAGGTAAAATTTAAGTTATCCTGATATTTCCCCAAATGTAGCTCTGATAATAAATGAAGCAAAATTAGCTCTATGTCCTTGGCAGTCAGCATGACTCAGTGAAATTAGAACTAATTTCTATAGATAAGCCAACTTAAACATCTGTACTCCTCTGAAACATGATAAATGTCAGAAAACTGTCCTGTCTGAGCTTCCTGTAAGTTCTGTGAATGGACAAGGTTTATTAATCCCTTGCATCTTCCAGTTCTCAAAATGATCCACATGTAGAATACACTTTAAAAGCAGTCTCATTTGATCTGATTTAATTTTTTGCATACATTCTAAAATGAGAATGATGAAGCTGTAGCACTTATTAGTTTATTCTTCTTATATTGCTGACAAAACAAATTGTCATAGGTTTAGTGGCTTAAAACAACAAACATTTATTATTCTTTAGTTCTAGAGATCAGAAGTCTGAGCAGTGTTAAACAGAGCTCAGATGAATATCTCAGCAGGACTGTGTTCTTTCTGGGAGATCTGGAAGATAATCTATTTCCAAGACGTTTCTAACTCTTATAGTTTAATTGTACTCTGTGACTTCTGGTGACTTCTTCCTTTTCACCTCTCCTGCAATGGTGGGGACTGACCCATAGTCGAGTACATGCTAGGCAAGCGCTCAACTCCTGAGTCTTGTCCCAGTCTCTTTCCTCTTTAAAGCTAGCAGTGGCAGGTTGAACCATTTTCACTTTTAGTGAAGCTGTGACTCTTCTGCCCTAGTATCCTTCCCTTCTCCTTGGACCCCTCTGGTCATACTGGATCTACTTGGATAATATAGAGAATCCCATGTAATGGGCAGCTTATTATCAATTTTGATTCTATATTCAAACTTAGTTCTCTATTGCAATGGATGGCAGTGTATTTACAGGTCCCAGGGAACTGTTTTTTTTGGGGGGGGCTCTTACTTTGATACCATAATTATTGACTTAACTTAGTTTATGAAATGCTTTTAATTTCACTGAAGGATTTGAAATGGCTTACAATATGAACATCTTTGCATATTGAGTCAGTTAGG
This sequence comes from Rhizomys pruinosus, assembly GCA_009823505.1. NCBI lineage: Eukaryota > Metazoa > Chordata > Mammalia > Rodentia > Spalacidae > Rhizomys > Rhizomys pruinosus. The sequence goes on from VZQC01014560.1 coordinate 1,220,351, forward strand.
AGATTAGAAACACAGTAAAGAAAAGAGCCCAGTATTGTAGGAAAGATATATTGGCTGTTTCTAAGTAGACAATTGCTCTGTTGGATCCATTAAGTTGCTCCTGGTGCTGTGTCATATATCACACACTTGAACACTATACCAATCAAAGTTTATATTTTCTCAATCAATAGCTATTAAATGCCACCTAAGATCATAAAATATTTTTAAAGGTGGAAGTAGATTTTTCTTTTATCCTAAGAACTCTTTTATTCGAATTGGTGCTAAGCCCATTTTTTCCTTGTATGTATAGAAATGTGCAATGGAAGGTTGCAGTGGGAAACTAGTGCTTCTCATCTTCCTAGCTCAGTGGGTGACTTCAGATACCGGCCTTGAATACTAGCTCTTCTGGGCAACTTACATAAGTACTTAACAAACTGACCAAAGGCAGAGGACTGATCCCATTATGGAAGAATAATAGGATTAAAATTACATTTCAAAATGGCATAAAGCTTCTTTTTGCCAGGGAAGAAAAGAACATGGAAATTAAAAAAGTGATGAAACAGAAACTAAAACAAAAAAGGACAAAATAAAATAAAAGAAGTGAAAAAAAAGACAAACAATTTTAAAGAGTGAGTAAAAAGCAAAATGTAAAGAGACAGCATGGTGATTATATATCAAGAAAACAATGGAGCAGGGAAAAGTCATAGGAGGAAAATGAGAGTTATGCAGAAAGGGAAGGAATGTGAGGGAGTTTGAGGAAAACCAGATGCAGGAGAATAAAAGCACAAACGCCCAGCATTGGGCAACTCAAGAGAAAGTCCAGTAAAATGGTGGAGTGAACGTGAGCCAGAAAGACAACCGAGGTTAAAATAATGTTTGTTTTGATTAGCTTTAATGGCAGGAAAAAGCCTTACTGCCTTCTTTTAGTTTTCCATCCCAAACCAAAACTTTATGGCCAGTTCTACAATGTCTAAGACAACCACTGTTAAAAATTTCTTTTATATTTTATATTTGTTAGAACAGAACTTTGTTTGTTAGTGTGTTTTCCTGAGTGAGTAGAGATGAGATATGTTCAGATCTCTAAAATCATCATGCAATGAAATCTTGCTCCTAAGAAATGGACAGATATAGATTGGCATAACATTTGGCTAAATACATTGGTAGAGATGGGCTTCCTGGGATACAGATATGTGTTCTGCCTGCAGGCAGGGAGATTAAATGACATTTTGGGGTTACTTTTTCATCTTAAAATGACCATTAAGATTACAATCTGGAAATGTTTCATATTCCAGCTGGTGTGCCAACTGGCTATTTTTTTTTCTTTGAAAAAAGATATTCTTCAATTATTTGCATTAATTATGGGAGTAGTGGCATGGGATAGTTAGACCAGCATTTTGTGAAGTCCAAATACAATTTTATTTTTCTTTGAAGGGATTTTGAAAATATGGTTGAAGTGGTACTTAAGAAGTTCTAAATAGATGTGACCTTTCAGATAAGACAAATTCTTTAGTCTCAGTGACCTTATTTAATTTTATCCTCATTTATAGGCTAGTATAGAGACTTGTATATTTAAGAAATATTTGTTGAACTGAGGTTTAGAATGCAGTGCTAGGCCCAACGATAGCAATTCCTAACTGTTTATCCTGTTTCTTTCCTATTTCTCATTCTAAGTTCAGGAAAAATTACATTACACTTCACAGATGGAGTACTGGTGCCAAGAAGACAGTGTGTTTCATCGCTAGTATTTGAGCATTCAAATGTCCATTGAAAGTAACTGGTAAAACCTTCTTCCAGCTGGGTTTTTCCTACAGCTTCTATTGAGTGGTAAAAAAATTTTAAATAGGGCTAAACAAGTAAAGTTATCCTTGAAAAACTTAGTTAGCAATGGTTAATTTAGGTATAATTAAATATGCATGAACTTATATTTCAAAAATTAATAATAATTGGATTAAAATATTATCAAGAATTAACATGATATAATACTGGCAGTAGACTATTTCAGAAAGTATTTAAATGCCTTGCAAGAGTTATGTTACCACAGTAAAAATCTTGGTGATCGGCAGTTTGTGGAGTCAACTGATGGGTAGTTGAATCATGCAGCATGCATTTTGGGTGACATTGCATCGGTAACCATAATTCTTCAGATCTTTCTGTTCTCAGTTACAACTATGATGTCTATGTTCAAAGGCTTTTAGTGACTTTCCACCTAATGCAAAGTAAAAGCCATTGTACTTGTAGTGGTTGATCACGCCTTTGTTACTGACCCTGTCTATTCTCTTATTTCTCATTCTGTTCTAGTTTTACTGGATATTTTGCTGTTTCTTCATGCCAAACATACCAGTTTCATGCTGTCCATCTCTTTCTGGTGGTGCACATCTTTGATCCCAGCACTTAGAAGGCAGAGGAAGGTGAATCTCTGTGGAATTGGGGCCAGCCTAGTCTACATCTAGAGTTCCAGGACAGCTGGGGTTACAAAGAGACCCTGCCTCCAAAATGACCAAAAACATTTTCTGGGTTAAAAGTGGGAAAGGGGTCTGATTATGATAAAAATATTCTATAAATTACCAAAGAATTAATAAAAGTATTCTAAAAAAGAGAAATTGCTGAGCTCTGTGGGAATTTTTTTTCTAGTAATCACACAAGAAAATAAAAAGAAACCCATGAATTTAATTTTTAGTTATTATTTGTGTGTGGGTATGTGTGTGAGTACAGGCATTACAAGCCAAGATGCATGTGGAGACCAGGCTCTCTGTGCTGCTGTGTCCTGTAGACTGGATGGCTTTTGGATGACTTTCCTGTCCCTGCCTCCCATCTTGTCATACAGTTCCTGGGATTACAGACGTATACCACTGTATTCAGCTTTTCCATGTGAATTCTGTGACCGATTTCAGGTAATCAGGTTCACACAGTAAGCACTTTCATTCTGAGCTATCTCTATGGCCTTGACAAATGGATTAAAAGTTTGTTGTTTATTTTATGTGCATGAGTGTTTTGTCTGAACATGTATAAGTGCACCAATGTCATACAATGCCCTGAAAGGCCAGAAGAAGATGTTGGATCCCCTGGAACTGGTTACTGACAGTTGTTAGATGCCATGTGGGTGGTGGAAACAAAAGCCAATCCTCTGTTTTATTATTATTATTTTTTTATTGATGCTTTGTGTATTTCATACATCATTTTCCAATTCAGTTCAGGCATATATCCCTTTCCCTTCCCCCTACCCCACCCCTACCCATCCCAGATCATGCATTCTGCTGTAACTTTTCTGCATCTTTCTCTGTTTTTTTTGTTTTGTTTTGTTTTCATTTTTTTTAACAATAAGTGATAATTTGTGAGTACAAGCATCCTTCATGTGAAACCAATTTGCAAGCAGTTGTGCCCAAACCCACACAGCTCATGGATCCCACCATCCAGCAGGGGGGGCTTGTATGTTCAATCAAGTTGATCAAATGAATGTCCAGTCTATATTGTTGTAGTTTCACCATTCACCCCAATCGCAGCCCTTACATTCTACCACTCCCCCTCTTCCGCAGATTGTTCCCTAGGCTTAGAAAAGGGGCACGGATGGATGAGAAGCAAAACAGTCTACTTTCTCTGGAGCTGTTGTCTTGGTCTCTAGTCAATTCTAGCTGTTTTCTTTCATGGGCTGACAGCTTGTCCAGGTACAACCTTTCGATCCTACTAATGAAACACACGCAATTAGATATATAGGTATTTAAACAGTACTAATTGTTATGGTAGGTTACTTTGGTATAGACACAGATGTTTGGATGGTATGTTAATCCATGAATTACATTTTCTTCTGTTAAGTATGACAGGGTCTTCGTGTGGTTTATAACATCTCCTAACCATTAGAGGATGTAAGCTTGTGGCATCAGCCGTGGGTAATTCCTCCAAGGAGAGAGCTAATAGCCAATTAGATTTGGGATATACAGACATATGGCTGCCACTGCTGCACAGTATTTCCAGGCAGATGAGGTGTAGCTGGTGCTGACGGAGGAGTCTTGCTTGACTCAAGGAGACCTATATTTGCTTTATTGGTTTAGTGGCCTTTGGTAACACTCTCTGGCATTCCAGAGACCATCTGTATACTTGCAAGTGCGGTCTCCATACATCTTTCCCATGTTTATATCAGGTCTTCAACAGCAGGGCCTTATCGCCTCTCTTCCTGCAGATATCCCAGTTTGGAGGCAAGGAGCCTTTACCTTTTGTGGGGGCTTGGATCCCCTGGCCAACATCTCCTTGGTAGAATAATCCATTGTTGATGTCAGAGCTCCTGTATTAATATATTTTGTTTAAGTGCATAGCTTAAGGAGACTTTAGCATTATATTTGGTTCTGAATAGAGAATAATCCTTTTCACAGTTTCTATGTCCATTAGTCAATTAAAGAAGGCAGTTTTACTGATTTTACAAGAGAATACCTCTATAACAGCTGGCTCCAATCTACAGCTGGAGAACGACCTCATCATCATCATATTTCTCCTTATTCTATGGGGGGGAGTTAAGAAAGTCTCTTGTATTAAAACCTTTGCGGCACCTAGAAGGTAAGCTTCGTTAGGAATCATTAAAAATAGTTGTTACTAGTAGGATCCACAGAGGGGCCTGATGTCTGCAGCAATCTGAGGCATTTCTTCCCTTCAATGCCCAGAGGAGTCAATCCTTCTGCTGGCACTTTCTGGTACATCCTACTCACTGCAAAGCTGCATTTTCTTTCTCAGCCATTAAGTTGGTGATACTCTGGCCTGTTGGAACATACAAATCCTTTCCCATAGTTAGTTTTAAGATTTGGGTTGCAAGGTTTTTTGACAAAAAGTTTTCATATCTATCTATATCCCCCTTTTTTATTTAAGGTTTTTATTTTTGACCCATGAGTCTCAAAAAAGCAGTTGTTTTATACATACCTATAGGGTGGAATCAAGGCACAGATTTCATCAAGTTCACCCATGCTGTTTTGGGTTACTGTATGTGATTAACTTGGGAAACAAAGTTTATTTTTGAGTTAAATCATCCTATAGGTGAAAGAGATTGCTACCAGGTGATACTATATGACAGCAAAATTATAGAGAACATTTGTTTATACCAATCCCAAAGTAATTGTTATACAGATTTTAGTTAAAGCTAATGTGGACAAGAGCAATTTATATCACCAATTAACTCAGATGCATTACCGTTTTTATCAGTCTTCAAACCAATGTTGTCCAATATGCCCATATTTACTTTTACTAAGTCCTAAAACACCATGTATCTTGTAGACAGAGTCTGGGCAAAACTGGATACTTGTTGAACTCATGTCAATTAAACATGCACCAATCGAATATACACCCGTGTCCCTCTCCCACCCCTCCCACCCCTCCCGAGTCACTATTTCAGTCAGCCTTCTGATGCAATCTTTCTGTTGTTGTTCTTTTAATGTGCATCCCTCTCCACAAGAAATATTTATAACTGGGTTATTGGTACTAGCGTCCACATATGAGAGATACCATTTGTCGTTTGTTTTTCTGGGACTGTGTTACTTCACTTAACATGATGTCTTCAAGCTCCATCCATTTACCTGCAAAGTTCATGATGTTGTCTTTCTTTACTGCTGCATAGAATTCCATTGTGTACATGTACCACATTTTCTCTATCCACTCGTCAGTTGAGGGGCATTTGGGTTGATTCCAGTTTTTTGCTATTGTGAACAGAGCGGCAATAAATATAGCTGTGCATGTATCTCTGCAGTAAGATGAGTCTTGTGGGTATATACCCAGGAGTGGTATGACTGGGTCAAATGGCAGGATCATTTTGAGTCTTCTAAGGGTTCTCCACACTGTTTTCCATAGTGGCTGCACAAGTTTACATTCCCACCAGCAATGGATGAGTGTTCCCCTTTCCCCACACCCTCTCCAGCACTTGGCATCATTTGTTTTCTTGATCCTAGCCAGTCTTACTGGAGTAAGGTGGTATCTTAAGGTGGTTTTAATTTGCATTTCCTTAATTATTAGTGATGTTGAACACTTCTTAAGGTGTTTCTCAGCCATCTCTAATTCCTCCTCTGTGAAGTCTCTGTTCAGATCTTTGCTCCATCTTCTGAGTGATTCATTTGTTTTCTTTCTTCTTTGTTTTTTGAGTAGCTTGTATACTCTGGAGATTAATGCTTTGTCAGATGTATCTGCTGTGAAGGTTTCCTCCCATTCTGTGGGTTTTCTCTTCACTTCCTTTATTGTTTCCTTTGATGTACAGAAGCTTTTGAGTTTAATGAGGTCCCATTTGTCAATTGATGACCTTACTTCTTGTGCAGCTGCTGTCTGATTTAAGAAGTCTTTTCCTACACCTACGTCTTGTAGTCTGCTGCCAAGTTTCTCTTCTATCACCTCCAGAGTTTTGGATTTCACGTTGAGGTCTTTGATCCATTTGGAATTGACTTTTGTACAGGGTGAGAGGTAGGGGTTTAATTTCATTCTTCTACAGGTGGTGATCCAGTTTTGCCAACACCACTTGTTGAAGATGCTGTCTTTCCTCCAATGTGTCTTCTTGGCCTCCTTATCAAATATGAGATGGCTGAAATTGTATGTGCTCAGGTTTGGATCTTCAGTTTTATTCCATTGGTCAACTGGTCTGTTTTTGTGCCAGTACCAAGCTGTTTTTATGACTATAGCCCTGTAGTATAGTTTGATGTCTGGTAGAGTGATCCCCCCAGGGGGATTGCTCTTTTCACCCAGAGTTGCTTTGGCTATTTGGGGTCTTTTGTTTTTCCAAATGAAATTGAGGATTTTTTTTCCAAACCTGTGAAGAAGCTCTTGGGGATTTTGATTGGGATTGCATTAAATCTGTATACAAGTTTTGGTAGAATGGACATTTTTACTATATTTATTTTCCCAATCCACGAGCATGGGAGGTTTGTCCATCTTCTGATGTCTTCTTCAATTTGCTTCTTCAGAGGTTTAAAATTTTTTTTTGTAGAGATCCTTGGTGTCTTTGGTTAGGTTTGTTCCTAGGTATTTTATTGTTTTTGAGGCTATTGTGAGTGGGAAGGTTTCCTTGTAGTCCTTCTTCAGTTGCCTATTGTTGGTGTAGAGAAAGACTACTGATTTTTCTAGGTTTATTTTGTATCCTGCCACTTTAGTGAAGTTCTTAATCATTTCTAGGAGTTTCCTAGTGGAGTTCTTAGCATCCCTTAAGTAGACAATCATATCATCAGCAAAAAGGGATAGCTTGACTTCCTCTTTTCCGATTAGAACTCCTTTCATTTCCTTTTCTTGCCTTATTGCCCTAGCAAGGGATTCAAGCACTATGTTGAAAAGGAGTGTTGACAGGGGGCAGCCTTGTCGAGTTCCTACCCTTAAGGGGAAAAGCCAATCCTCTGTAAGAGTAGCCAGTGCTCTCAAACACTGAGCCATCTCTCCAGACCAACAAATGAATTTTAATAATAGATTTCAACTTAGAGAATCATTTTAATAAGTAATGAGAATAAAATTATTGAGATAACTTACAATTCATTTTTTCAAAATTTTCAAATCCTTATATGCATTATTTTCCTTTTCATATTGAATTTATGTGAATTTCATACAATATATTTAGATTATATTTAGATCTCCTATTATATCTGCACATCCCCTTGATAGCCCCTACCTGGTAAAGAATCAAATTTGTGCCCCCAAATATCCATTGGTGTAGATCTACATGCTGGAGCCCAATTAGCCTACTAAGAATCAAACCCTTAAAAGAGACCGACTTTTCCCTTTCCAGTAGCATCAGTTTCTGAAAGTTTCTCCGGTAAGGGAGGGGTTCCTTACCTACTTCCCCACATGTATGTTGGGATTTTGTCAGGCTTGAGCATTTATGGGACTTGTGCTTGCTGTCACCATTTCTGTGAGTTCACATGAGTAACTTCCCAGCTGTTTGGAAAACTTTCTTTGTGGTCATCCACCATGTATGGCTCTTACAATCTTTCTGCCACCTCTTCTGCAATGATTCCTGAACCTTTGGAGGCAGATGCTACATATAGGTACCTAATAAAGGGATAAGTAGTCTGAACATTTGCCAGTTGTGTTAATCACAACCTGGAAGTTTCTTTGGTTAGAGTTGAGAAATGCATTAATCTAGAGGGATAACAGTAAGTCCTTAAGAGTTTCTTTAACAATGTATTTAGCATAATAGTAGTATTAGGCTCTCCCCTATGGCCTATGGCTTGTCTAGTCACATGTTTCTAGGCTTGATATATATCAATGTCAGGTATGGGTTCCATCCTATGAAGTAGAACTTAAATCCAATAAGAAAGTGATTGGTTACTCCAATACTATTCACACCAATATCGCATCACAGGTCATATTTGCCATGCCAGTTTTTGGAGCTTGTAAGATTCAAAGCTGGGCAAGTTTGATGATTTCTTTTCTTTTCTGGTAACATGCATAGCACCATCCAACACTATAAACACTAGCCAGAATAGGTGAAGCTCTGAATTCATCACCAGCTTGATTTCTATTTGTTTTTTCCTATGGCTTACAAGTATGTAGTGTCATCAGCAATAGTGTCTTACTATGAAGTTCTGTTAAGTAACCAAAGGCAGGGACAGTGGCCTGTATTATTTGAATGTCAATGGGACCCTGGTCAACAGTTTCAAATGAGAGAGTCCATCCATGGTGTTGGGCTTTTATTTTGGTAGCCTTTGTTGTCTAGTAGGGGCAATATCCCCCTGTTATAACTCTTTAATCTTTTTCTATAATGTATATCTATATAGTTTAAGAAGCTTCTTAAGTGTCACGTTACCATATGACTTTTTCTAAAGGTTTTTAGTCTTAGTTATCCCTCCCTCCTCTGTTTTGCCCTCATATTCTCCACCCTAATGAACACTTCCTACTAAATTATTTCACTTTCCCCTTTACAGCACTGTGTTCTATCTCTTCTTCCATGAGCCACCTCCCATCCCAGCTGTTTGTTTCTTGGCCTCTCTGGACTTTGCAATTGAAACATGTATACTTAAGAACTCAAGGATAGCATCCATCTATGAAAGAAAACATGTGACTTTTGTCTTTCTGGGTCTGGGTTATGTCAATCAGTATGATTGCTTCCAATTCTATCTATATACCTGAGGAAAAAATTTATTTGGAGGAAAATAGATAAAATTGTGGGTTTTTTTTGGAGCCAGAGTTTCCCTGTAACTCAAGTTGGCCTGGACTCCTTATTTAGATCAAACTGCCCTCAATCTCACATAGATCTGCTCCCTGGGTGCTGGGATTAAAGGTATGCACCACCTTGGCTGGCCCTTAGTATATATTTTATGTTCATAGCACACTTCATTTGGGATGCCACATTGTCATCATAAATGCATATAAAATTACTGTGTCATAAAAGTAATATTTTAAAGCCAAGTATACTGGTGCACACCTTTAATCCAAATGCTCAGCAGGTAGAGGCAGGCAGATCTTTGTGAGTTCAAGGTCACCCTGGTCTACATAGTGAGTTCTAGGCCAGCTTGGGCTACAACAGGGCGATCCTGTCTCAAAAAGACCAAAAAATATTTAAAAATAATCCATATGCCCAAACTATTTCACCCATACTTTTGAATACTTTCTAATGATGAAATTGCTAGGTTTTTATTTATTTTTTACTTTACTTATTAAATCAAAAAAAGACTTTATTTTTTAAATTTATTTATTTATTTATTTATTTATTTATTCGTACATGTGCCCGAGGTCAGAAAGTGACTCTCCTCTTTTACCATGTGCGGATGTCCTGGGGGTTGAATTCAGGACACCAAGCTTGGTGAAAAATACCTTTACCTCGTGTGCCATCTTCTGACCCTTTTAAGTTAATTTATATTAGTTAAAATAGTATACAATTAAGAACTTACTTTCTTAGTTGAAGCAGTCACATTTCAGGTGCTCAGTAGTCATTTATGGCTAGTGGCTATTTTAGTGCACAATGTATAACTTATAAATTCACCATAGCTTGTGTCTCTTTAGCTAATCGCAACCACGAGGACACATTCTGTGCCTTGATTAACAGTTTGCATACAGGAGACATTTTTTGTATTCAAGAACCTCATATTCTATCCAATTAATTTAAGTCAGTTAAATAAGTTTGTCCTACTTGGTGTCTGGTGTGATAGCCAAAAGCTGTTTAGAAGAAAAGTAGTTACGCTTTTAAAACATCGAGTTTATGTTAACATTGTTTAAGTAGTCTACACTTACCCTTCTATTTTGCCCTAATTCTTTCTACTTTCCACATTTAGAAGAAAAAGAATGTAAATGGCTATAAATCACAATAAATTTAGAATGTTTCTCCATTACTCTCAAAATCGTTTAAATGCCATTGGTAATCTTGAGCCATTAGTAACATAAATATTATCCATTACTAGAAAATGACATAAGTGAAAAAATATTTTCCTAGCTGTTATGCTTTGGGTTTTTGCCAAATGCTACTTTGGAGTTTTTTGGGATGATGTTATGGATATATGTGCTCTGTTATTCATGCTTTTGGTGATTAAGTGTACCTGGATTATCTTCAAGATGGGAGTCAAGATTATGGAAAGCTGGGATGGGAACATGGGATGCTACCTATGATGCAGGAAGCCAGACATGGGAATGAAATCAAGTGCACAGTCCAATTTGGGAAGTTACAAGAGCTGCTGTCTGTGTATAATCCTATGTATACACCGGACAACAGTTTAATACTCTTTGCATATATAAAAGCCCAAGAATGGGGTATGATGTGGCTTTCTTTAGCTCCATTTAGTAATTAGTCTGACCTTAGTATCTGACATTTGGTTTACTCTTTTGGGGAGAATATACTGTGTATTTTTGCTATTGAGTTAGGATAAAGCACCCTGAACTCACTTCAGTTTCTCAGGGGACTATTAGTGGGACACCAGTTACTTCTATCTTTTCAGGAATGATTAAGACTCAATGATAAACCAGAACCTAGCCTGATGACTTAGACCTTCCTGATCTGAAACTATCTATAAATGGAGATCTAAGCTATTGACAAAACATGGCTTTGTCTTATGCCTTTCTACCTTCCTCACTTTCAAGAATGTCCATTTTCAGATTGTAAGAGCCACAGGTAGAAGAGAACAGGGACTTCTATAAACAATGTTTTCTGGACAGGACAATGTTTTCTGAACATGAGTTCAAAGGGGCAATGACTGGATGGAGAAGACCTATACAAGCTAAAGCCAGCCAAAACCCCAGCATGGATGGTGAGAGGCTTATAAAGTCCCACCACGAGCTGATTGTTTATTGGCAGTTAATGACTGCTGGCGAGAAAGTGTCAGTTTGCTTCAGGGGTTTGATTACTGGCAGACTCCTGATGCTCCAGTGGGTGACCCATGCATGAACTGGCAGCACTAAGTGGACCAGCTGGTTTATGAAGAGTATGTGAAACCGGGAGGGAACAATGTGAAGGGATATGGTAGCAATGTGAGGGGTGAGAATGAGGGATGAATTTGATTCAAACATGTTACATGTATGTATGAAATTCTCAAATTTTAAAGAAGAAAAATTAAAAAAAGAATGTTAACGTTCATATTGAATAACTTGAAAATATTTTTCCCCTTAAGAATTATTAAGCATAGTAGCACTGCTCCCAGCACCTCTTCTCCTTGTAATTGATTATTGATGACACCGATATACCACTACGAATTTTCTTAAATTCCTTCTTGGACCCTCTACCTATTTCAGTGAATATCTGGCCTGAATTTTCTGGTTTTCTTGGATGAAGATATTTACTGTCTGTTGTAAAGTTTCTCTTTTTCTGAGCACTTCCTGGATATCCATCCAGGTTCCTTGAGGGACTTCCATGATAAGAGTGTTGGTTGTCCTAGTATTCACCATTCATGTTTCCTTGGAGAGTCTTCCTCTACTTCAATTGTTTCGCACTCTGTCTTTGATTTCAATGGAATTTATGTTCTAGCACATTCCTTATAAAAAGAGGTCAAAATACAACCCTGGTTTTTGTTTTAATGGAACTGAGCAAGTGAGAACAGAAAATCTAAGAGTTGTTTCCTGGACTTTGGAACAGCCTACTCCTCCTCCTTATTTAGAAAATGTAAGGCTATCTAATTTTCAATACAAAATATTTATATTTTTTTATTTTTGATAGAGATATTGTTTCTTAACATTCTGTTACTGTATTCCTTAAGTTTGTCCCTAAAATTGAGAACAGAATTGAGTAGTCCTCCATGCATAAAGTGAGAAATGAGATACATAATATGCAAATAAGTAATTCATTGAAAGAGATTTACTTCCCAGTTGATTCTTTGAAATGTCTTTCAAAGAAGACCATAGATACAAGATCATCCAGATGAATTGTTGATGGGAATGACTGCTCAACTGCTACATCAAGGAGCTCATTGAAAACACACCAGAAACAGATAGAAGGGGATACTGCAGGCAGTTTGCAGAATTATTTAAAAAAAAATGAAGAAGGGGAGGAGGAAAAAGAGAAGGAGGAGGGTAGGAGGAGAAAAAAATCAGGCTGAATGTTTGTTTGATAAGCCTAAAATATATTAGAGGAATGAAGACTCATAATATTCTATTATATTAAGAGAAACAAAGCATTTGCTAGTGTAATGTTTATTGAGTCAACTTTATCAGTAAGAAAATCTGAAGAATATTTTGTTTTATGACATAGAGATGTTCTAAAAAAATGAAATATCAAGAATATTTTATCAAGGAAGTGGAAAGATTTTACTGTAAAATGTTATAACAACAATACAGAAAATCTACTAGTTAAATGAAAACTTACATGCACATCACAGTACTGTTAATTAATTGTAAACCCAATGTTGTAGAGTAAATTTCTACACAGATTTCATCTTGTCTGTCTGAACCTCCATATCCACAGAAAACAAATTCCCATTCCTTTCTTCTTCCACATTCATTCTGATCCAGCTTCAGTGAGTTTGCCTACTTGGCACTTCATGTGAGTGGAACCATGAAGTATTTGTCCCTCTCTGAGTAGCGTAGTATTTCCCTTATAATGCCGATAGCTTCATCTTATTGTAGCATGCTCTAGGACTTCCTGCTTTATAGCCAGATTCCAAGTTGTTATTTTGCCCACATGTTTTATATCTTTCTGCATTAATCCATCCTCCCTCAATGACCATCTAGGTTGTTTTGATCTCTTGATTATTGTTAGCAGTGGTTCAATAAACATGAAATTCTGACTTCAATTCCTTTGTTAAATACCTAAAAGCACGGGTGCTAGAACAGATGGCAATTCTACTTTTGCTTCCCTGAGGAATCTCCTTACTGTTTCCATTATAGCTGTTCTAATTCATCTTCCTACCAACAATGAGGGATCCTTTTTCTCTATTCTTCAACATTATTTTCTATTTTCTTTTATTTTTTAATTTTTTTAAAGTTTATTATTTTATGTTTATGAATGTACTGTCTGCATGTAGGTTAGTGCACCAGTGTCATGCCATGCCACGGAGGTCAGAAGAGGGTGTCAGATTCCCCTGGAACTGGAGTTAAAGACGGTTCTTAGCCGCTGTGTGGGTGCTGGGAATTGAACCCGGGTCCTCTGCAAGAGCAGTTAGTGCTCTTAACAGCTGAGCCATCTCTCCAGCCTCCTATTTTCTTTAAAATGATAGTCATTACAAGAGGGATGACACAGTATCTCACTGTGGTGCTGATTTCTATTTCCCTGATGGTTTGTGATGCTAGGCACATTTTCTTGCACCCATTGGCCACTTGTATGTCTTGTTTAGAAAAATATTCAACTTTTGTCCATTTTTTAATTTAGGTAACTGTATTAGTTACTTTTCTTTTCCTGTGATAAAATGCTGTGGCTGAAGGAACTTATAAAAGGAAGAGTTTATTTGAGTTTATTGTTCCAGAGGAATCAAGATTCCATCACGGTGGGGCATCCTGGTAGGAGGTGGCTAGGGCAGAAAGAGAACCACTCACATCTTCAAACAGGCACAGGAAGCAGAGTGACTGGAAATCCCACAAGGCTTAAGAACTCTCCAAGACACCAGACCTCCTCCCCTGCCTCCAGCACATGGTCATACCTTCATTAGCCTCCCGAAACATCCAGCTGTACCAATTGGTGACAAAATGTCCAAATACTGGAGCCTTTGGGGGACATTCTCATTACAAATACCACAATAACTTTTTTAAACTGCTAAGTTGCACAAGTCCCTATATATTTTGGATATGCACCATTTATCAGATAAACCGCTTTCAAAATATTCTTTCAGTTCCTTTCTACACTATTAATTACAGGAGCTGTTTAGTCTTTGGCGTTAGTGCTCTTCTGCTCTGTGTTTGTTGTGCCTTTCAGGGTTGTTATTTTCCCATAGTTTCTTCTGAGAGTTTCATAGTTTTAGAGTTTATGGTCAAATCTTTTATTGAACTCTTAATTGGCAGGTTTTTTCCCTCAGTAGTTTGTAGTTTGTGAATTTATCTTACCCATTTTTAAAATTATTTATTTATTTGTTTATCATCTTTTATGTGTATGAGTGTACTGTCTGCATGTAGTTTGGTGCAACCGTGTCGTGCAATGTGGCGGAGGTCAGAAGAGGACATTGGATTTCCCTGGAACTGGAGTTAAACATGGCGGTTCTCAGCCGCCATGTGGGTGCTGGAAATCAAACCCGGGTCCTCTGTAAGAGCAGTCGGTGCTCTTAACCGCTGAGCCATCTCTCCAGTCACTATCTTACCTATTTCTAGCCTACATTGCTAGGAAATCCATTAATATTTTTTGATGATTTAAAATTTATTATTTTGGGCTGGAGAGATGGCCTAGCAGTTAAGAGCGCCAACTGCTCTTGCAGAGGACCCGGGTTCCATCCCCAGCACCCACATGGCAGCTGAGAACAGTCTTTAACTCCAGTTCTGGGGAAATCCGAAACCCTCTTCTGACCTCCGCGGCATTGCACGACACGGGTGCACAAAGCTGCATGCAGACAGTACATTCATACACATAAAAAAAGATTGAAAAAACATTTAAAATTTATTATTTTTATTTATGTGTAGGAGTGTTTTGCTAGCAGGTAGATAGGTGAATCCATGTTGTACAGTGTCTGCAGAGGTCAGAAGAGGGTGTTGAATCCCCTGGAACTGGAGTTATGGACAGTTGTGAGCTGCCAAGTTAGTCCTGAGAGAGAACTCAGGTCCCCTTCACGAACAGTCACTGCTCCTAACTTCTGAGCCAACTCTTCAGTCCCCAGAAATCGATTAATCGTCTTGATGGGTGTGCCCTTTACATGACGACTGCCATTCCTCCTGCTGTTTGCAAAATTCATTGTCTTATCACAGTTTGATTATAAAATGTATTGGTATGGATTTCTTTTTTTTTTTTTTTTTGAGTTGGTTAAGCTTCTAAATTTTCATGTTCACTTCTATTGATTGATTTGGGAAGTCTTTAGCTATTATTATTATTATTATTATTATTATTATATTTTTATTTTTATGAAGAGGTTTATTGTTTTGGACAGAAGTTTACTGTTTCAGTCAGTTCTTTGTCCCAGTTCTTTTGTTGTTGTTGTTCCCTCCAATTTGTATTGCTCCAAAATATGCATCTATATTTATGTCACACATATACCATAATTATGACATCTGGAAATAAACTGTATATTAATTCCAAATCATATTTAGGAATTCACATTTTTCCCTTTTAATTTTATATTACTCTAAAATATGTATACACACCCTCTACCCATATACCAAAATTACAAATTCTGGGAGTAAGTTGTAGGTTAATTCTAGAACCCGTTAAGGGATTCATATTGTAAGAGCACAGTTGCTTTCAGATAAAAAGAATGCCTTAAAGGGACTGGTGCTGCTACTGGTGGCTGTCTATGCATGTGCCCATCTGAATTGGGTTGATGGAAGCAGTCTACTTGAGTTTACCTTCATACAGCCCAAATTGTTCCTGCCTATAACCTCATCAAAGAAGAGGAGAAACATGGTGCTTGTTACCTTCATGAGTCTGGGGGCAAGGGTGGTTAGCATAAGGCACTCCAGTGCTCCAGTCTGCCTTCACTGTCACCTGCACATCCACATTCATTCATCTATGCAAGCTTGTGTTTTCATGGTTTGTAGTTTACACTGTGTATGGTTCCCTTTATTTCTTCAAACATCAGGATTAACATTGGTGCTATGAATAATTTTTAAACCAAAGTATTGTATAAGTAAGTCTGTGTGCTTTGTTTTCCAGGATGGTTTGAGGTAAATGCCTGTCTTGTCTTCTCTTAATAAAATCATCCATTTAAGTAAAAAAAAAAAAAAAAGAAATATAACGTTAACCTTGCTCAATTTGCCTTACAATGAGGGATTTGGTGCTAGCATCCAGAGATGAGGGATACCATTCCCTGTTCCATCCATTTATCTGCAAAGTTCATGATGTCATATTTCTTTACCACTGCATAGAACTCCATTGTGTAGATGTACCATATTTTCTCTATGCACTGGTTGGTTGAGGAGAACTTGGGTTGGTTCCAGCTCTTTGCTATTGTGAAGAGAGCTTCAGTAAACATGGATGTGCATGTATCTCTGCAGTAGGATGAGTCTTGTGGGTATATATCCAGGAGTGGCATGACTGGGTGAGGTGGTAGGCTCAATTTGAATCTTTTAAGGGTTCTCCACACTGCTTTCCATAGTGGTTGTACAAGTTTACATTCCCACCAGCAGTGGATGAGTGTTTTCCTTTTCCCACAACCTCTCCAACATTTGGTATCTTTTGTTTTCTTGATCTTAGCCAGTCTTGGTTTTAATTTGCATTTCCTTAATTATTAGCAACATTGAACACTTTTTAAGATGTTTATCAGCCATCTTTACTCCAGTTTTTGAGTGAGTCATTTGTTTTCTTACTTCTTTGTTTTTTGAGTAGTTTATATACTGTGGAAGTTAATGCTCTGTCAGATGTATCAGCGGTGAAGGTTTCCTCCCAGTATGTGGGTTTTCCCTTCATTTCCTTGATTGTTTCTTTTGTTGTACAGAAGCTCTTGAGTTTAATGAAGTCCCACTTGTGAATTGTTGACCTTATTTTCTGTGCAGCTGCTGTCTGATTTAGAAAGTCCTTTCCTAAACCTATGTCTTGCAGGTTACTGGTAACACTTTCTTCTATCACCTTCAGATTTTCAGGTTTCACGTTGAGGTCCTTGATCCATTTGGAGTTGATTTTTGTACAGGGTGAGAGGTAAGCATTTAATTTTATTCTTCTACAAGTGGTTATACAGTTTTGCCAACACCATTTTCTGGAGATGCTGTCTTTCCTCCATTGAGTCTTCTTGGCCCCCTTGTTATATATGAGGTGGCTGGAATTGTGTGTGGTCAATTTTGGAACTTCAATTTTGTTCCATTTGTCTATGGGTCTATTTTTGTGCCAGTACCAGGGTGTTATAACTATAGCCCTGTAACATAATTTGAATTCTGGTATAGATCCCCTATGTATTGCTCTTTTCACTCAGGGTTTCTTCGGCTATTTGGGGTTTTTTGTTTTTCCATATGAATTTAAGGATTTTTTTTCCAATTCTGTGAAGAAACTCTTGAGGATTTTAATTGGGATTGTATTGAATCTATACATCAATTTGGGTAGAATGGACATTTTCTCACAAAATTATTTTTGTATCATTATTAAACTTTTCCCATAAGTCTTACATCACTTCTCAATCGAATCTAGAGTTACTTCCCTTCCCATGCCCCCTACCCCACTGGAGTCCCTGTACTCTGCCACACATGTCCTGCATCTTTTTCTGAGTCTTTTCAGAGTTTTTTTTTCCAGTTCTTTTGTTATTTGTCTCTCCTACTTGTATTGCTTCAGTATATATACATATATATATATATATATATACATAGTTATATATACATATAAATACATACATACATACATACATACATACATACACATATCACTTGAAGTGGAGGACTTATTTTTTCCTGAAAGATGTTATATTTTTCCTTAAGGAAGTGCTCGAAGTCTCTTCCTTGGCAAGCCCAAACAACCATCAGTCCTGCACTTGTGCTCCACATTGGGGTCTTTCCCTTCCATAGTTCCCCAAATGAAGTCCAGTAAGCATGCATCCTGTCTTGATCCCCCTGCACTGGCCTCCATGATACAGCCAAGGTAGTCCAACAATGGCAGTCCATATTCTGACAAGGCTGAATTCCCATTAGCAGCTTAGTTCACAAGCTGGGTGTCTCAGCAGTCCTCAGTCTACAATGGAAGGTTAAAAAGTAAAAAAAAAAAGCAGCATCTCATGTCCTTGAGGAGTGCCAAAAGTAGTGTCATCCACAGAGCATATGCACCTGCCTGTAAGAATTGAAGACAGGCCAAAGAACAGTGTTCTCTTTTTTGTTTTTGTCTTTTTACTAAGATCTTAAATTTTATGCCTGCAGTACAGTTTCTCTGGTCTTATTGATTATTTATTTCTGGTTGTACTTTCCTTCTGGATGCTTAAGGCCACACAGCCCAGATTAACCAAGGTTTTGCTTTGGTGAGGTTAGTTGAAGATCTGGTCCTCAGGGGTCTTTTGGGGTTTTTTTTGGGGGGGGGAGGGTGGGAGCCCCTTGCTCCTTTCAGATCCTCATCCACCAGTTCCATCCACCTGAGGACAAAATCAGGTCTTCCTAGACCAGGCTTCCTTTTCTGAAGGATGAGCAGACTTTCCTCTTTATAGACTGGACCCTGGCTGAAGTCCCCTTAGTGGCTCTCTAAGACCTCCTTGAACAAGATGACTGGTGACCCATCTCTGCAGGACTTTTCAAGAAATGGCCCCATGCATAATTCCTAAGACTCGGTTGACCTCTGAGGGCAAGGAAAAAAGTTATCCTCCAGGTCCCTCGGCCAAATTGGTATGGACGTCAGGTATGATTGTTAAGCACCCAGAAAGGCTAAGTTGCACCAGCCTGTTACATTGCACCTATATTAACATTGTATCCTTTGGAAACAAATTGTATGTTGTTTCCATGTCATATTTCTTGATTCACATCTTTCCACTTTAATCCCATATTATTCTAAATTAAACACCTATCTCTCGCCATGTACAAAAATCAACTCCAAATGGATCAGAGGCCTAAATTTGAAACCCAAAACCCTGAATGTGTTAGATGAAAAATTTGGCAGCAACTTACAAGATGTAGGTGTAAGAAAAGACTTTCTAAATCAGACAGCAGCTACACAGGAAATAAGGTCAACAATTGACAAGTGGGACCTTATCAAACTCAAAAGTTTTTGTACAGCAAAAGAAACAATCAGGGAAGTGAAGAGAAAACACATGGAGTGGGAGAAAACCTTCACTGATGATTCATCTGACAGAGCATTAACTTCCAGAATACATAAACTACTCAAAAAACAAAGGAGTAAGAAAAGAAATGACTCACTCAAAAGATGGAGTAAAGAGCTGAGCAGAGAATTCACAAGCAAGGAAATAGAGATGGCTGAGAAACATCTTAAAAAGTGTTCAACATCGCTAATAATTAAGGAAATGCAAATTAAAACCACTTTAAGATATCATCTCACCCCAATAAGGCTGTCTAGGATCAAGAAAACAAATGATACCAAATGGTGGAGAGGGTGTGGGGAAAGTGGAACACTCATCCACTGCTGGTGGGAATGCAAACTTGTACAACTACTATGGAAAGAGAGTATGGAGAACCCTTAAAAGACTCAAAATGAGCCTACCACCTGACCCAGCCATACCACTTCTGGGTGTATATCCATCAGACTCTTCCTACAGCAGAGATACATGTATAGCCATGTTTATTGCAGCTCTCTTCACAATAGTGAAGAGCTGGAACCAACCCAAGTGCCCCTCAACCGATGAGTGGATACAAAAAATGTGGTACATCTACACAATGGAGTACTAGGCAGTGGTAAAGAAAGATGACATAATGAAATTTTCGGGTAAATGGATGGAACTAGAAGATTTTATGCTAAGTGAAGTAACACAGTCCCAGAAAAACACAAGACAAATGGTATCCCTCATCTGTGTATGCTAGTACCAAGTACCTAGGTGTAAGACAAAATGAGCAACATTAATGTTATATTCCTCATGATCTAAAACTAACTGTGCTCTTGTATTGGGAATCCCTACACAGGTTCTAGAGCTGACCTAACACTTATTTTCTTTTTTTTTTTTTAACATTTTTTTTATTGATGCTTTGTGCATTTCATACATCATTTTCCAATTCAGTTCGGGCATATCTCCCCTTCCCTTCCCCCCCACCCCCACCCCAACCGAGATCATGCATTCTGCCATGACTGTCCTGCATATCTCTCTCAGTTTTTTTTTTTCCATTTTTTAGCTATAAGTGATAATCCATGAGTGTTGTCCCATAGATTTTGCTGTGTCTCGTTTTATCATTGTCTTT